>JANHGO010001666.1:0-33198 GCA_024606505.1 Aquila spilogaster
TGCGCGGGGTGACACAGCCGCAGCGCCGGGAAGGAGCTGGGCTGGGCCCTGTGCAGGCAGCGTTGCCATGGCGACGCGGAACAGCATCTCTCTGCCCGCGGCCGGGCGGGCACCGAGGGGCTGGGGGCCAGGCCAAGCTCCCGCAAGGCGCGGGTGGGGCTGGGGACGCGCAGCCCCTTCCTTGTGCCGTTCAGCGAGCAAGCCAGCCGTCCACAACAGCACCCGTCAACGATTAACCCGGGGCCGGCCACGTCCCACGTGTCACCCAGGCGTGGTGACACCGCGACCCGCAGCACGCCGGCCGTGCGGAATGGCAGCAGTGTACGGACGTGCCTAGCTCAGAGGTGCTGGGGGGCAATACTCCGTGTGCCTTTCTCACCCCATAAGCCAGAGCTGCTTGCTGTGCTCAGGGCTTCTTTTTGTTTCAATGCATTGCATCACTTTCCCCCCCCTCCCTTAACCCTTTCTGGAAGGGCAGATTTAATGGAATGAATAATTTCTAGGCAATATGGCACAAAATGGTGCTGCTTTAGGGTTTCACTGTATCGGGAGTGCTGTCTTGAACCATGCCTATGAGCTCGGAGGAAATGGAGTTTCTTCCCTTTAAAGAGCTGAACTCCATCAGCCTGGAACTTCTCTCCAAGAAAAGCTGTGCTGACAACACGGAGCATGCCATACCCCGTTTCTTATCCCTGAACACCTTACGTTTGTTTTGAACATCCTCAAATCAGCAGTCTAATAGAAACCCTCTGTGCTACAAGGGAATCCAACCAACAGAAAAACCCGTTCTTCCTTACATAGCCCTTCCTCTCAAGAGCTGCTGAGCTGGTTTTGCACAGAAATGGAAGGAGATCTCCCTGATCAGGTGACCATAGAACAGGGCTTTTCTTACATTTTTAAAGTAAAAGGAAAAAAAATATTTAACACATTATTCTGACTCTGTTAAGTGATGAAGAATCTGCATCCCACCGATGGCACGGGCTCCTGAGCTCTGCACCGGAGCTGGCTGAGTCCAACAGACAGGGCTGAGCTCAGCTCCCCACGGACAACCCTGAAACATAAGCGAAGTGTGAAAGAAGGGAATTTTGGAGGAGCATCACCTCACTGATATGCTCCTATACATCAATGCCACGGAAGAAACATCCTCAAAAACCCATCGCAATGGACCCTGAGAAGACTGGAAGGCTTATTCCACAATGTTATTTAATTTTCCCCATCAAAGCTTCATAGGGTGACCTCTACACTGGGTTTTATGAGTCCCCATGCTATTGATGGGAACTGCTTTTCTCTCCTCTATTCTGGTACACAAAATCACCTACCAAAAGCTCTGGGGATTGCCACATCCACCAACAGGGAGAAAGGACGGCTTTCAAAAGCTGCTCGAAATTGAGCAAATTGTATTTCGGGGGTATTTCTGGTTCAAGATTTCAACTGCGTGAAATGCACACGCCGCTATTAAAAACTAACTGTAAAAAGACCAATGTTTCCCAATGGATGAACGGCTGCATTAGCACAGAGCAGTCATTGAGCACACTGACGTGGAGAGTTCCCATGTGTGGGTATGCACACCATGCACCCAGAAAGCCCACACGGCCCAGGGCACACTAATCCGTTCTCTTTCTGGTTTTCCATTTTTAAGGCTCTCCAGAATACAGCGCTCAGCAGCGCTCCACACAAACCTCCCAGCTGGCTCACACCTAGACTTTAATTCAGTAACAGCATGTGGGTTACACTCGGGCTCCATTGACTTCTGCCCGTATCTTTCTGCAAACATCAGCCTGCAGAAGGCAGCTCGGAGCCATGCAGGTGCTCTGTGCTCAGCATCCTTCTGACTCAGGCAGGGTTTGCTCCCCAACAGGGGCTGATCTCCCTGAACCCCTCAGCCCTCACCCTGTAGCAAGGCTCTGGGTGCGTGCCTCATCCAGCGCTGCATAACTAATCACTGCAGCAGCCAACGAGGCCTCGTTATGCCAAGGTCGCTGGATGTTCTTATTATTCACATCTATCCCACCTACCTCACCTACAGCCCTGCACAAAGAAATAACAATCCCTATTTTCCCCTCCTTGTTCAGCAGAAAATTAAATTCTATGGTTGCATTTTCCAAAAACCCTCTTTCAGCTCCGTTTGAGCTTTACCTCTTCTCAAACATATACAATTACGCTACGAAGGAGAAATGAAAACCAGGCTGCATGGAGCACAGCATGGAGCACACATGGCTATGGCAGCTGCAATGGCAGCGTGGCCCAAGGAGCGGTGGGGTCACTGTCCCTGGAGGTGTTTAAGGAAAGGGTGGATGTAGTACTCTGGGACATGGGTAGTGAACAATAGTGGCAGTAGGTGGATGGTTGGACTGGGCGATCTTAGAGGTCTTTTCCAACCTTCATCATTCTATGATACTCCTTGGGTTCATCAGACACTACAAAATAACGGCGTTTGAATCATTTCCTTATTTTTGCCCCCAAATTCTCTATTTTGCCAATCAACACAATTCACAAAGATGCCCACGCTGCCCTGCTTGCTGCAACAGCCACCAGCAGTCTCCCCCAGTCAAGCAGAAAAACACTCCATTCAATGCTTACTTTTTAGCACAAGAACTTTGGACAGTATCTATTAGCAGTGAAATCTCTTGCGTAAGTTCAAACAACAGGTATTTCATTAATAATTACACTGAATACAATCATAGAATGGTTTGAGTTGGAAGGGACTCCCAAAGGCCATCTAGTCCCACTCCCTGCAATGTACAGGGACACCCACAGCTCCATCAGTGCTCAGAGCCCGGCCCAGTATTTGGTTTCCTCTCTTATATTCATTTCAATCTGAAACAGAACAATTTAAGTTCATGTGCAGTTTTAATTTACGCTTATTCTGAATTATCATTAATGACAATGGCACCAGAACTTGACATTAAAGCCACTCCCCTCATACATGTACCCAACTACAAAGGAGACAGATCAGATTCTCAGCCTGTTCTTCCCAACATTTGGATATTTAAAAGCCAAATGCTCACAGCTGTGCAGGATGAGGGTTGAGAGCAGCAACAAAGACCTATCACTCCAATACCTTCTATTCTTTAGCCCTTAAAAACAGCATGATCCAGCCCTGAGCTCCACGCACACGCTGTGTGCTGTGCTGAGCTCCCATCCGCATTTCCCTCCTGCAACCACCGCCCTTCCTCACGCACTTCACGATCCCATGCGACTTCAGCCCATGTCTTGTTCTTTCAAGCCTGAGCAGCTCAGGGAAAGCACCTCACTGCTTCTGCAGAGCACAGGCAGAACACTTGAGAACACTCAAGAACTTCATAACAACAGAAACCAGTGTGCTGTCAGCTCAGCAAGACAAAGCTCTGCACTTTCTGCTCACCTTTAAGAGAAGCCATGCTGAAGTACGATACTTAAACAGCAGTCTGTACATGGAAGAATTTAATGAATTGCAGTCAGATGAAATAAAAGAGGGACAGATGAATTAGGCCAATAATAATCTGCTTAATGCACCTTCTGTCTGTACAACTGTTAGGTTGAAATATCATTTTCAGCAATAACTGCAACGGTAAAAGTGCCAAATGTTTCTGAAAACATCAATCCTTTTGTCCTCCATGAAGCAAGGCGTAGCTAAACATCCTGACCACGCACCGCTGTTGGACCTTGAATTGTTTCAGCATGAAACAAAGCTATCAATGCTACAGCTTAGGAAACATGCTAAAAATACACGATGATGTTGGAAGGCTCATGTCCACAATCATTCAGCACTTCCCTTCTATCTCAGCTGAGGAGGAAAGACTGAAAAACAAAGCAGAAACAGGAAACTCCTACAGCACAGCTCTTCTGGAGAGTACTGAAAACATTTTCTTTACATTTACGTACGTCAAAAGGATCGAACCAAGCAAAACATGGATAAATAAAGATTGTTGGGTTGGTTTTTCCCTCCTCCCCATTTATACTGATAAAAAAACCCTACTGTTACAAAAGGTTTTTGTTGCCCCATGCCTGGAGGTGCCCAAGGCCATGGATGGGCACTGGGCATCCTGAGCTGGTGGGGAGCAGCCAGCTCACAGCAGGGCAACCCCTGCTGACTGGGTGATCCTTAAGCTCCTCTCCAACCTCAGCCATTCTATGATTGTTGATAAATATAACCATACCTCCAACACAGACTGAACATTGCACACCAGTTAGATTCTACCGGTTGGCCACTTCTAGGAGCAAATAAGAATTGGCCATACAAAACCAAGAGACACCCAAAGCATCTCCCTTCTTTGCCTGGCAGAAGTTTTCATTGCTGTCTGGCTGGAGGAATTCAGTGTAATTTTTCTTTCTTATGGAAAATGAGAACTATTGGAGCTACTGAAGGTATAAATCTGACTTTGGGAATTCAGAAAACACTTAAAGGAAAAGCACTCTTGTGCTTGGGGTTGCAGGGCTCTGTCCAACTGGATCAGGTTCCCTGCCCAGGTAGGGCCTCCACGGACACGGTGGAGATGAATGGCACTGTTTCCCCGCCAGGCCCGGGGCTCTGCAATCCCTCCTGCTTCTCAGCAGTTCTGCTGCACTCCTGCATTGCCAATCAAATCCCAACAGACACCCACTCACATCTGACATCTGCAACCTCCAACTTAGAGACCAAAACTTGCCAGGTATGCAGTTAGCAAATAACCCACACTGTGCTTACCAGCCCCGGCCATGAATCACTAAACCAAATACTACATTTTCCCGAGCTTCGTTCGTGTTTAAGATTAACCTGGAGTTAATCTTTAAGAGAAGCCTCGCGCTGCAGCATGCAGTCCCTGTGCAACTCGAGGAAAGTCCCCCACAAAGAGCTACTTTCACCGCGCTCAAGCTGCTCTCTCCAAAATGCCATTTCCTTTCAGTACAGTAAACACGCGCTGCTGTATTAACGAGTCGCAACTGCTGAAAGAACAAAAACAATAGTGGGAACTTGGCCGTTGCCCAGCGGTAGCGGCGTGGACAACAGCATGGACAACAGCATGGGAAAGCAGGAATTGAGTCAAACCAACCTTACAGCAACATATTGGCAGCGAGGCTGTACGTGCAGCTGTGGCACAGCAGCCTGCCCCGCTGCTCCCAGCCCAGCGCAGCTCAGCCCTCCCAGACGTGAACGCAGAGTGCGTTATTTCCTCAAAGCATTTCATGGTAAATTGAACTTGATCCCTTTCCTATCACAGCAGACGGCCGAGGATGCTGCGTGTTTCCCCGTGCGAGATGGGACGCGGCTGCAGTGACACACAGCGGCAGCGAGCTCCAGCGCGCCGGGGAGGCAGCAAACTGCTCTGCAAGGGCACAGCGGCTGAGACCTTGTCAAAACAAATTCTGGATCTTGATTTCTAGCTTCAATAGCCCAAATGGCTTTCAATTTTGTAATTACTGTTCAATGACTAGCAATAATCCCAGCAGGGTTTTAGCAATCTCTAAAACTAGAGCTGAAAAATTGTCCTGAGTTTGAAATAGGGGAACAAGGTACGCTGAGCAGGAAGAAACCCAGCGCTCTTCTAACCCACATTTTGACCAAACAGCTAGGATATTTTTAGAGTTTATCATCCTGCAGGTTAACCAAACATCATCTCAACTAATTGAAGAGTGTCTGAATCAGCACCCAAAGGGGGACTGTAGAAAAGAAAGGGACAGACTCTTGAGCAGGGTCAGTGTAACAGGACAAGGGGAAATGGTTTCAAACTCAAAGAGAGGAGATTTAGATTGGACACAAGGAAAAAGTTTCTGCACTAAGGGCGGTGAGGCACTGGCACAGGGTGCCCAGAGAGGTGGTGCTGCCTCATCCCTGCAGACACCCAAGATCAGGGGACGGGGCTGTGAGCACTGATGGAGCTGTGGGTGTCCCTGTGCACTGCAGAGAGTGGGACCAGACGGCTACTGGGGCCTCTTCCAACTCCAACCATTCTGTAAGTCTATGATTCTATGAATGTACCATAAGCTTATTTGAGATGGTCCCTTCCCACTACACAATAAAACAGGGTAGAAGGAATACTGCTGTCCCACAGGCTTCTGGGAATAAAAGTGAACTTGTGTTACAGTGGAGCTACAGCCATGCTTACAGCATCTCAGTATTTTTTCAAGTTTTCAGCATCTTCCACCACTCCCCTGTCCCAGATGTGTTTCCTGCCACCCACAGCTGAACTTTACACATTGTACGACATGCTGTGATGTAACTATCCACCTACATGGGGTATCCAGAAGAGGCTAACACCTCCTTTTCCATGGCAGCATGGTGCTTTCCAGTAGCTGCTCCCAGCCCTGTCAGCTCCCAGCTCTGTCCCAGCCAGACTGACCAATGTTCACATAGCTCTCCATTGAGCCCCCAAGATTTTGGCTGCCTCCTGCCTCAGACACCCCAGCAGCAATGCAGCTGGAGGCCCCAGGGCCCTGTGCAGGGTTGAGCCAAGCTCCCACTGAGCACCCACCAGGGCTACTGCTCAGAACAGGAATCCAACTCTTCTGGAGCCAATCCAGAGCTTTTCTTTCTTTCCAGCTCTGCCCCCACTGCAAGAAGTGTGGCCTCTATTTGCAAAGCTGGCTTAGATTACCTGGTTCTGACGTACCTGATTAATTGTTTATCAGTGTGCTCTCACAGCTACATTAAAAAGAGATTGCATCACGATGTTGCAACATCCTGCAAAAAAAACCCAGGGCAGAGCAAGAATTGCTGATAACTGAGATGGTTACGGACAGGAACAGAACCACCTGAGAGCACTCCACTAGTGGCACTGGCCACCACACCACTGAGCAACACTGCAAAGGCTTTCTGGGCAAGTCAGATCCAAAGATGTCCTGTATCAGCTGAAGCAAAGCTCCTCACCAGCTGTAAAAGGGAGGATGAATACACCATGTACCCTGGAAAACACTCAAATATCATCAATATAGCTCGGGTCACCGAATGACTGGCATTTAAATACATGATTACAATAAACAGCCAATTAAAGACGATGAACAGATCAGTGCTAGGAAGAAGGTATATGACAGAACAGGGAAGGAAATGACGATGTGATGAGTACTGAGAGCTATGACTCAGCCTCTGCACTTCAGCTGCTGATGTACAGACCACGACAACATGCTGCTGAGGAAGCCCCGCTCCTCCCCTGCTCCAAGAGGCATCGCCTCATCTGACCAAACCAGACTCTTACATCATCAGCCAGGAGCCTCTGCATTCCTGAACTGCCATTCCAAAGATTCATAAAGCCTTACGTAGCCATCTGCAAGGCTCCAACAACACTCTTAACTCTTCTCCCCCTTTATTTACTTTCACCTATCGGGTACAGTTGAAGGAATAGTTCTCAGAAACTTCTGTTAGTCCATCTGCTGCCATCAAGAAACCCAACGTTCACTCCTCCCCAGGAACTTGGCTTCTCAGCAACCGCCGTTTCAATGTTACGCACCACAAATAAAGGGGACACAACCCTAAAGGGAAGAGCTGCAGTATCTCGGAGTGCTGCAGCATGCCTTGATAACGGTGTAAACGGTCCAGGTTTGATAAGCTTTGTTTTTCTCCTCGTTATTACAGCTCTCATTGAATTAATATACAGAACACTGTTACCCAACAAGGCATTCTGCCCCCAACACAGACTGCTTTGCAGAAACACCGAGCTGTCACCCCAAGCACCGCGTTGACGTCTTGGTGACCACTGACTGCTTCCCATGCACTCAGGCTGACCACAGGCATTCTTCTGCTCAAAAAAAAAGCCACCACCAAGACGTTATTTTGAAAGCTTTCCTACACGTCATGACACTAAGTGCCCTATTTAAAGGCTAGGAGAGGCCACAGCACGTAGTTAGGCGGTGGTTGGCACTGCGTGGGTCCAATGGTGTCCAAACACCACCACCGTGCAGGAGAGCAACATACACGGCAGAAGAGATGTAATCTACCAATAACTCCCAGCAGTAGCTTTAAAAATGGATTTTCATGATAATGTGTTTTAATTAAGAGTTGTATCTTCTCCAGGTCTACCTAATGAATATCTTAGCTGCCCGAGATGGATTAAATAACACAAAACTTGACAACTAACCCTGACATCTCTGGTTACTCCTGATACAGAGAGAACTGATAATTATCTCCTTTGCAGCCTTCAGTCATAACGCCAACACACACAGAAAGTGACTGCTATGCTCTTCCCTTAGAACTTCTTAATATTTATATAAGTTTATATAACTCTATGAATATCACACATTCTCCAAGAGCCTCTTGCAACAGCATGAGAGGTACACAGTAACACTCAAGGAATATTTCCAGGTTTCTAAAAGACCATATATACACACAAAACAGCAAAGCTGCTCTGAAATGTCCAAAGAGTTTCATGTTTTACAGTACTACAGTTTCCCAAAGACTTTACAGCAGAGAATCTCATCTCGCTGCCCATCAAAGCACACACACAGCAAGCCTTGTAAAAAATTAAAGAAACTAAAGCATGACATTGGACCTAGCATCTATTCATGAACGGTCACAGGAATATTTTTCTCTCTTCAAATGTGGCTCTATGTGACAAATAGAAGCCTCTGTGCAGCGGCGACCCTCCCAGCTGGCAGGGAAAGCAGCACACTAAAAGGAGCCTGTCACTGAAGAGGGGCCTCAGAGCTGTTTGAAGAGGAAGTGCATGCTGAGAAGGAGAAACCTACCGAAACAGTCACCTTAGGAATTGTGAAAATGCACAGTTCCAATGCCGTTAGCGCTGGCTGCTTCACTCACACAGCCAGCAGCAGCCCTGGCTGCAGCAGGGGGAGAGAAGCTTTGGGAAGCAGAGGCCAAGGGTTGCTCCTGAGCACGCGGGGAAGGATGTTGCAAGCGGGCAGTATGCAGAACTACAACTCTTACACATAAACAAGGAAGAAATTCCAGGCAGCGGGTTTTCAGAGGCACCTCTAAGCAGCCCGCAGTCTCTTCGTTTTAAGTTCACATTAAAGACAAAAGAGCCTGTTGCATCAAATAAACCTCAAGATCAGAGAGATCACAAAGGAACTGCAAAGCAACACCACTACTGCCTACGGACTACCTTGCGATTTTTGAGAACAGCTAAAAACATCCCAGCCCTTAAGCGCGACGGCATCAAAGAATGCACTTACCCACAAATACTGCAAGAACTTCAGCAAACGCGGGCAGTAGTAATACTCCATCCTTCTACAGTGCAAAGCTAACGCTGAAACATCGTCCTTCGGGCCGGGCTGCCCGCGCTCCCCTCCTCCAGCAGAAGCCAGGAGCACACCCACACACTTAAAGGCAGCACGCCTCACGAGCGACACTATCTGCACCCACATCGCCAGCTGAGCTCTGCGCCTTTAACAGATGCTAGGGCTACTTATGGGCAGCGCTGAGCTCCCATGTGACTTCCCCACTTGTGATTGAGCATCTCGCCGCTCAGAGTTTGCCCATCTCGTTAATCCGTGGTCTAGATCGTGAGCTGACCTCATTTGTTCTCTAATGTACAAGGAAAAAAAAATAGTACACATGTGAAAGAAAAGCTGCTTTTAATATAAAAATGCCTCCTGTGGAAGGGAAGAAATAGACACAACAAGTGTCTTTTTATGTAGGACTGGAGTGCTCCCAAGAAAGCAATATTACCAAAAAAGGAAAAAGCCTGGAGAAGTGAGGCTGCCAGCACCAGTCATCCCCAGGGCTGCTGGAATAGGAAACCAGGGTGGTCGTGGCTTGGTGGAGAGCACCACTGAGGATACAGCACTGCGAGCTGCTTCTGCTTTTTCCGAGCCATGACCTCAGGTTTTTCTTCCAGGCTGGCTCAGTTTTTAGGCTAGCAGAACAATCTGCACACGGCTGGTTTCTAGTTTCCATCTGGAGAGGAGCGAAGCTGCAATATCAGAAGCTTTACGCCATCAGAGGACAAGAGAGCTTGCTTTTTGCTGGGCACGACGGAGCTGCTGTGGGCAAACTGGGGAACACTGGTGAGCTGGGATGGGCCCCACTGCCCTTCATCCACGCGTGTTTATAAAATATTTACCTTCTCCTGCAGTTCAGTTTTAAAAGTCAGTTCATGATTTTGGTAAACCATTCCCACCCACACATCAGCCTCAAATAACTGTGTTTATGTATCACTGCACTATGGATACCAGACTGTCTCACCAAAGGAAAAATGAAGATGAAAAAACCAACAAATCAGATAAAGAACCAGAGGCTTTGGAAGCTGCCATGCTCGCCCCAGTTCCACTATCAAGCACTTTGCTTTTAACCATACATATGTTGGTAGTAAGCCATGGCCGCACCCAGGTTGTCACTTTATCATCATAGAAGGGTTTGAGCTGGAAGGTACCCCCAGAGGCCGTCTGGTCCCACTCTCTGCAGTGCACAGGGACACCCACAGCTCTATCAGTGCTCACAGCCCCGTCCCCTGACCATGGCTCCACGTCTGCAGGGACGGGGCAGCACCACCTCTCTGGGCACCCTGTGGCAGTGCCTCATTGCCCTCAGTGGAAACAACTTCTTCCTTATATTCAACCTAAATCTCCCCTCTTTGAGTTCAAAACCATTTCCTGTCGCACAGACCCTGCTCAACAGTCTGTCCCCTTCCTTCTTACAGCTGAGACAATGGCACAGGACCCCCAGGTCCAGGTCCCCCAGCGCCAGAATGGAGCACCTCCTCCTGCCCAGCGAGGACCCATATAGCACATTCCATGCTTTTTAACTCACAGGACTCCTATCAGCCCTAATGACTGAATCAGGCATCGAGGTTTGTGACCCAACGTCAGAATTAGAGACCTGTGTCAGCTGAGATGGAACAAGTGGTGAAAGACACCACTTGAAAACGTCTTCCATGATTCACACAGCTCACCACAGCACATTGCAGCTACAGGATCGAGCTGTGGGTGGGTGTCCCTGTGCATTGCAGGGGAGTGGGACCAGATGGCCGTTCTGGGTCCCTTCCAACTCAAACCATTCTATGATTCTATGTTGGAATACCTTTTAGTGCTAAGCTACAATTACTAATATTTATAACACATTCAGTCACTAGGTAAAAAAAATAGCAGCAAAGATTATAATCGAGGTTAGCTAAGAGCGCGTGTTGATCAAACCACTTATTTCACAGTGGGAAAAACAGAGGCAGATGAAGTATGATGTAGGGCTTTAAATCCTAGGATTTTTATATTTCTTCCTGCACTGATTTTACAGCAGAAATTAAGGTCTCAAGTTCATTCCTAATGAATAAATCACCGAGAAAGCGTTGCTTTCTCTGCTGCTGGAAAGCAGGTAGCACAAGGCTTTGGGTTGATAAAAAGGACAACTGTTGTGACCTCAAGCCTCCATTAATAAATCTTCCATTAGGGAAAATTTATTCTCCCAAAGAGCAGTCAGGCATTGGCACAGGCTGCCCAGGGAGATGGTGGGGTCACCGTCCCTGGAGGTGTTCAAGGAACGTGGAGATGTAGCACTGAGGGACACGGCCCATGGTCATGGTGGGAATGGGTTGATGGTTGGACTGGATGACCTTGGAGGTCTTCTTCAACCTTAATGATTCTGTGATTCTATGAGTGGGCATGGGTTGGACTTGGTGATCTTAGAGGTCTTCTCCAATCTTAATGTTATGTTCTAATCCTCAAGAAACAGGAAAAGCCAAAAGATTCACACAGGGGCGCATGGATGTGGCACTAAGGGACATGACCTAGTGACAGCACTCAGGAGGTCAATTTTCCAGCACAGTGACTCTAGGATTCCATTCCTCCACCAGAGGGAAGCATTACAACATACAAACAGCACAAGTTGCCTTCCTCCAGATAAGCACAAGGTGTTATTGGCCTCAGTGCCAACAACACCTCCGCTCCACAGCCTCCTGTGACATCCATTGGAGCTCTGGACCGCATGGAGGCATGGCGAGTTCTATTACCCCAAAGCTACTTCTGACAGCAGTTTTCTCCCACACGTTCTACCTTGTCAACAGCTATCTTTGCATACTCGCACTACAAACAGGAGACAGACAGTAACTCTGAGGGACTGGATGACAACCACCAAGTCTGTAAGCAACCCAGTCTTCCTACTCATGTTTAGTCAATCTGAATCCCATGCCAAGAATGGGAAAGACAAGGGGATAACAGCCCTCTGTACCTCCCGTGAAGTTTTAAGGCTGGAATCATAACAGCACGAGTTTGTTTCCAAAGCTTTTGTTGGGGAACTTGTTTACAAAGCCAGTACAGACTGTCAAAAGTCATTGTGTTGAGTTTTCTTTTTCTCCAGTAGCACACAAAATAAACCCGCCAGCACTTCCTCTCCTCAGCTGCAGCCACAACAATAGTGTGAGCAATTACAAAAAGAGGCTCTGAAGAGAGCAATGCATCCCGTCGCCACACGAGTGTGCTAGCAGTCCAAGAGGACGGATGAGGCTTGACCTTGGGACAGGGAAGAGTGGTGACATCTTTCTGTCATCTTCTCTACAAAAATAGAACGGGCTTGAGAAGATGTGGGACAGCCAGATTGTCTAAAACTACGAAGATGTGCATTTAGAATCATAAAAGAGTGCACTCTGAAGTAACCGCAGGATTGCTCTAGTGTGCCAAAACTGGTTTTATGCACAAGGTTAAAAAAAAAAAGGCACAGCACCTGCAATGAACCAGAGCCAGTCCTTCCAGTAACGAAGGATTTCATTGGGAGCATCACCACCTCCCCAAAAATCAGAGTTCTGTGCTGTAGATATGCTATTTAAATCCTTCGTTTTCCACAGAACGCACTGATGGTTCATTTATTTTGCAACTTTACTCTGCGTGTCAGAGCATCAGGAGACAGGATGTTAACTGCTTCCTAAAATCAAGCGCATGTGTGGGCTAACATCACAAGGTCCGCAATGTAGGAGAATATCACCCAACAACTGAAGAGGGAATTTACCTCATTAAGAGAAAAAAATCAGACTACTGAGAAAAATAAGCCGTGATTATTCATGTAATTAGTTGTTCATGTCATTAGTTGTCTATTGCCTACAGAAAGAAAATTAAACCCATAATATTTCAGACTATGATACAGTTCTATTTGTCCAGACCAATAACCAATTTTCATGATCTAAGCTGAGAAAAACAAGCAGCATAATGATCTAGTCCCAACGCCTTAAGAGTTCAGGATGAAAAATCTTTGTTTAGAAAGAAACATAAACAAGCTGTACAGTTAACGCGTTATGTTTGGAGACCTGGCATAGACCAGCGTGGTGGAAGCGTTCCCTTCTAGTTAAACTTCACAGGAAGAACATCTGCTCCTCCTGCTAAGAAGGAACACGCTCTCCTTTCACAGCTATTTGCAAAACAGGGAAAACAGCTCTGAATGGAGCAAGCCAGGCTGCATCTCCTTTATCTCTCCCCTAACCCAAGAACCTCCTCCAAAATAACATACCGTTATGCTCTCCGCCCTTCTGTCTTTATAAAAAAAGCTGTGACTTCTTCTCTGAGTAGAAACGAATGAAAGTTCTCTTCCATCTGTTTTTTCTGAACTCTGCTTGGTCCACTCTTTCCTAGGAGTCTGTTAAAATAAAGGTATAGGCATCACTAAAAATACATATACAGGTGCATACAAAACACCCTTTGAAACTACAAAATGGAGGAACATAGTATCCATCAACACCCAACTGGCCGTGCATTCGTGCATTAACCCATCACTGTTAGGGAAACCACCTGCATTTCACTAACACTGATACCAGCACTGAAGTTCCAGGGACAAATGAGGGGAATTCAATAACCTGATATGTACAAAAACAAAGTTGCAGAGTCAGCAATTTAACACCCTAGCATTCAAAGCATTAACAACACATGCACACCTTCTAAAGACTTTCTGAGCTCTCTGTAAAGATACCAATCAGTATTTATGCACTTGAAACAGAAAGTCCAGTACAACACAGATCCCACGAGAAAATACACCAAAAGGAAATTAAAACTACTGAAAACTGCGTACCTGTCAGACTTAACACTCAAAAGCTCTACTGAGACATAACAAAATCTGTTCCTGGCTTTCATTTTCAGTTACAGGAAGCAGTTAGATACCATTTGGCCATACCTTTTTATCCTCGTGGAAGAAAGATTCCGACTGAGATGAGACCTTGGTTTTCCACCCACTATCCACGGTCTCCAGTGGGAAGCTCTGCCTGGAGCGATAAAGGTCCTTTCTTCCTCTTATTTCTTGCACGAGGAGACTGTCTTTTCCTTGGCGGCTCTTTTCCGAATAGGAACGTCTCAAATCTGGGGGAGCACTTCCTAAGCCAGATGTATAGCTCTTCCAATCTTTCGTTTTGCTTTTCACGTTGGCAGAGTCGTTGGCACAGGTCACCTTACTCGCATCACCTCTGTCCTTTGTTACAGAGCTCCTTGCTACATTTTTGCTCCAGTCACCTTCCACAGTCACCTCTGAGAACTGTTCTTTTGTGACCACCTTCTTCTGTAATAACCCATCGTTGGCTTTTATGGACAACCTGGAAGCAAAATTAACTTCCAATTTTTGGTCCACACCAACCGCGTGTACAGGCTGTACCTTGTCAATCACAACTTGTGAACTTTGGTTCCTGGAAGTTAAGTTCATATCTTGATCATCATCAATGATGAATGTTTTCTTTGCAGTGAACTCCACAGGAGAATTGGCAAACTTATCTGGAAACAAGCAGCTCGGATTTTCCCAGGGAGGAGGGCTTGACTTTCTGTCTTTGGACTTCTGTTTATCAGACTCGGGGCCATGGGAATCCAGTTTCTCTTTGCTCTTTTCACTTGGAATCACTTTCTCTGGCCTGCGGTACTCTTCCGGACACTCGCTCTGTTTGTTACTAACATGGTGATCCGATCCCTTCCACTCTTTCCAGGTATAGGAGGAAGTCACCCTGTCTGACACATTCCTTTTGCTCTTTGATTTGTTCCTACCAAATAAACTATGCTCCTCAGAGACCTTGTCTTGAATACTACCGCCCTTCACCGATTCTTCTTTATATTCTGCCATAAGGGCATCAATATCAAGAACCTGGGGTCTGTAACCATCCTCAGCCTTCCTTCCAGATATACCATAGCTGCTTTCACTGCTCTTCTGTGTGACTGCTTCACCATCTTTGTGCGGCTGTGCAAAATGTAGGGAGGATCTGGGTTCATGGTAAGAGGAGACCTTTCCTCTGCTACTTTTGAGATCAGTTTGAGCCGTATTTTCCCGTTCCTGTTTTAACAGGAAAGCATCAACATCTATAATTTTCTCTTTAGATTGATCCAGACCTTTCTCATAACACTTCTGGTTATCTTTCCCAGATACGTGAAAATTACCGGATGCAATGTTTTTGGAAGCATTATCTTTGTCCTCCCCTTTAACCCAATCCTTTTTAATGTATACTTCTCGTGACTCTTCTCTACAATCCATACTCATTATGCTTTTATCTGGTTTGGACCTACCAGAAAAAACAGGATCCAGATCAATTGCTCCTCCCTCACTTGAGCTAGATATTTTACCACTTACGCTTGTACTAGCAGTACCAACAAAGCTTTTCTCTTTTTTGATACCAGGAATTTGATAAGTCACTGCAAAATACGTCGCCTTTGGTTCGAAGGTAGAACTCTGATTTTTCAAGTACTCATCAGAACTGCCAGGAGCAGTTTGGTTTGCCTCATTTCCCTCCATCCGCTCTTTGATATTTCTCTTTTTAAGTGAACCTTCTTCCAATTGCAATGAATCTGTCCGACTCAGCCTTTTTGTATTTTCAGGCATGAGCCAGCTGATTTCTTCTGCCTTGACAGAACCATGAGGCAAGGTTTTCCTTCTCCACCTTTCAGAAATCTTCAAGTCAGAAATGTTACTTTTAGTTCTCCTGACCCTTTCTTCTGGATCTATCGCTCTGATTCTTTCTCTGTTTTCAGGAGCCGTACTACGTAAGCCCAAGCCATGGTCTTTGCAGTTTGAGTCTAGGCTTCTCCTCACAGCAAAAGCTCTACATTCCTCTTTCACATCAGGATGGGGGCTACTGGAAGATTTACATAACTGCCCGCTTAGAAGCACCGAGGATGAATGGACCTGATGTTTATTTATACTGGTTGAGACAACCTCATGACCAAAGCTGGTTCCAAATTCATAGTCTATTCCTCCTTGTCTAAAACTCCTTTTCTCAGAAGAGCATTTCATCAGATCAGACCTCCCTGTTTCATCAACGGAAGAGTCTTCACTCTTTTCTGTTTTAATTTCAGCATGTAGCTTGCTTGTTTTCTCATTTATTCCAGAGCATTTACTTCTGTTTGTAGAGTAAGGTATTATCTCAGCTGTTAATACTGGATCAGTTTCAGTTCTATCTGAGTCTTTTTTCTGTTCAGATAAAGTGCATTCACTGGAGAAGAAATCATTAGGATCCCTAGAAGCAGACTTGCTTGGAAAAGCTTCTCCCATCCATGAACGCCTGGGATGCCCCAAAGTCACCACATCGGGCTTTGCCTCGAGCTCACCACTCGTTTTCAGTGGCAAAGCAGTTCCAGGAAGATCATCAGCAACATTGTGCCTCTGAACGTTATGGTCAAACATGGTGGCTCGGACAGTTTTAAAGCAGGTTTTTTCCGTCACTGTGGTTGGTTTTAATCTTTTCTCAAAGCTGCTTGTGAACGAGTTTTCACTTTGCTGAGAAAAATGTTGGCCTTCTCCAGGGAAGCTCCCTTTCGTCTCTGTCTGATCCGTTCTGTTGGTTATCCTTAAAACCTGCCGGGATTTCCAAGGGTTCCCAGCAGCATGCGCTTCGGTGGAGTCTGTGCTATGAGCGAGCATCGTCATCTCCTTGCTCTGGAACAAGAAAAAACAGTAATGACTGTTACACACCTTCAGATAAAACATTTACTCACTTTTACTACACAGCCATTGAGACACCAGTAATCTAAGCAGCAATGCGTGGCACCAGCCTGAATTACCCCACAGCTTAATTTTCACCGCCTCGTCCTACAAGGGTTCAGCCTTTTTTCAAGTTAAAAATCATAACATTTGGAACTAACTTAAGGATCTTAAAAAAAAAAAAAACACAAAAAAACCCCAACAAACACTGAAGAAATCGAGAATGACGTTTAAATTTGATCTATACTCCTCCAGGCAGAGCAAGGGAATGTTTTTAATCCTACTTTATTGTCTAATTCTGAAAACAGTGCTTCCGTTCATGGAAGATTTTCCTTTTACGGTGAATTTATCTCCTCTAAAAGGAAAATTAATCTACGGAGGCTTTTTAATCAAGCGGTGAGTTTCTTTATCACACACACTCCTGTCTTAAACCTACACAGGAAAAAAAAACACACAGCCATAAGAACTCACAAGAAATATCCTCAAAACAACATTAAATCTCCAGTGCTATGAAGTGTCAGCAAAGAAGTTGTTTTGAAATGCCAAAGTGTTCCTTAGGAACAAGGACAGTCGAACAGCTTTTACAGCACTGTGCTATCTGTACAGTATTGAATGGTCAAAACTCCTAAAATAAACATTATTTAGGAGACTGATAAGAAACGCACAGCATGTCATAAGGAATTGTGACTCAGATGTGGAAATCTGGTACGCTTGTGCTATCCTTACATAAAATGAAGTCTAATTGCTACATGGAACCACAACAGCTGTTGTCTACGTACATTAAAAGTCCCATTAAAGTAGTACACAGAATATGTTTCACTTTATACCACCACATGCCTCTAACAGCATGCACATTCAGCTTTTTAAAACCTCAACACCGACATCATCCTCCCATACTTCAGCAGCGTGTCCCCATCCATGTCTAAAGATAGATTTACACAAGTAAACCTATTAGGATTATGCCATTCCTAATACTCCCGATGCCCATTTTAAAGTCATTGATTGGTAAAGATGTATGGGCTGCAGAGTATAGGACTCTGCACTCCAAAGGCAAGTCTAACTGGAGGCTACACTGGCTGATGCCACTTTCTTACCTTTTGATGTTCTTGTGTTTCGCTCCCAGAGCCATTCCTAATTTCAGCAGCTTTCTCAGGCTTCACTTCGCTGGTTGATGACGTTGGACTTGAAAACCTAAGACAAAAGGCTCTGTTCAGTTCTTTCAGATCCAGTTAACATTTACAGTTTCTACCAAAGGAGACCAATGATACACCACCTTACCTCAAAAAGAAATCACCCAGAAAGTATTTCTTAGGGAGGAAACATTGCTATTTCATGCCACCACTAATTGTATTTGGTGGTTTTACTGCATCTAGACCAAAGGACTAACAATTTTTCAGAAGCAGTGTAGCTTATTGTATACTGTAAGATTTTTGAGATGCACAATAACGCAAAATAGTAAAAAAAAAAAAAAGTTATTAATATTCTCATGCCTCAGTAACATTTATTTTCTGTATTTCCATCCCAATGCTGGAAGGGACCCTCGAAGGCCACCTAGTCCCACTGCCTACAATGCACCGGGACATCCAGATCAGGGCCTGGTCCAGCCTGACCTTGAATTATGGAATTCAACAAAGCCAAGAGAATTAAGCAGAACTTTTCTGAAACCTACATCTTTGTCAAGTCCGCAGAAAGCGGTCGCGATTGAAGCGATCTGCGTAGATTTCCTGGCTTAGCATCAGTGCTTTCTGTTGTCAGTTCTTTGATTCTCTGCTGGATGTTCACGCACTTGTTTTCCCTCTCAGCAGCCGATGGGACAGTCTCTGTATCTACAGAGGTACTGGGATTTTCTGACGTGAACAAACTGATGTGTTTTTTAACGCTACCTCTTACGATACTGTTTTCCTTTTCCGAGGAAGCCGCAGGGCTTTCACAGCTGAGAAACACACACGTTTCCTTTTGATCCAGCCTCTTCCCTTCCCTGTTTGTTCTGCTTTCACCAGTGGATTCAAAGGCTCTCTCAGAACTATGCAGGTTAGTCACTATGCTTGACTTTTTCTCAGTTTGCTCACTTTCAGATTTATGCTTTGTTTCCCATGTGTGTTTTCCTTTATTTAGGATGACAATGTCCTGACTACTGTATTTCAAATTTGTTTTTGAAGAGTTGCCTTTATTAAATTCCATTTCTTCAGTTTTTGGCCCCGTTTCAGACTGATCGTGGCTGCCCACATCAGTAAAAGAAGTTATCGATACACTCTCCTTGCTCTCATGGGATGAGCAAGTCTTCTTGCTCGAAGAAAGGTCTTTAAGTTCAAATTTAGCTGTCAGGTCCATGGACAAAGGCCTTGGTTTCCTAACCCACGATTTCTCAGTAGGAGACTTTTCCTCAGAAGCTTCCACAGTACGATGCTTTTGATCTCGCAGAGATTCCAGAAAAACAGCAGATACTGGTCTAGGTTTTGGCCTTTGCTGCACATCAATAGAGAAATCAACTTTATTGTTTATGTTATTTGCATCAGTGCTGTTTTTCTCCCCTGGACGATCTTCAGCAGCATCTTTCTTTTCTCCAGCTTTGAGGGAGTTCCAGGAGACTGGTCGAAGACTGGAAGAAAGCGATATCTGCCTGTGAAGAGACCCTTCAGGACTCCTGGATGTCTCAGGTGATGGCTGGGATGGTTTCTCCAGCTTCACGTTGCACTGAGGTTCTTTTGTCAGCAGAGTACTCAACACTCTGCGGTCATCAGCAGCCCATTTTCCTTGGGCCAGGCTTACCTTTGACTGCTCTGTGCCCGCCGTCTCAAAAAGAATGACAGTATTCGTATTGTGACCACTATAGTAAGTCATGTTTGTGACAACTTCGCTGCCAGCCTTGCTTTCATTTCCAATTACTTTTTGATCTACTAACGGAGGAACATTTACACCCGATACCTTAGCAGATGTTGTTTCTTCAGAAGGCTTTCTAATAAGACTGCTTGATCTGACAGCTGTAATAGGGGGTTTTACATTTGCAAAAGTATCCGAAGGCGTATCTTTAGAAAAAGGTTTGGGGAAGAGTCTTGGCCTTGATCCCAGCGACGGCATTGTTGCAGATCTCAAAGTGCTCCCAAATTTGTTCTTCTCTTCAAGTGTTAGCGATGCTGAAGGCTCCTTTGTTTTGCTGCTTACATCTGAGAGCACACTTACATACACTCGCTGTGATTTATCTTCGCTTCTGATCTCATTTAAGTCAGGTACTGTCGTCAAAGACGCCAAAGCAGAATTTATTTCAACTCTTGTTGCCATAGTTGTAATTACACATTCAACAGAACTGAAAAAATCCAACAAAGAAGAAGAATCTACAAGGAGAGAAAACACAAGCATTGCTGTAGAGTCAGCACAAACATCAAACAAATTCATTCTAACTTAATTCAGGAGGCAGCTAAGCTCAAATTGAGGTGTTTCAGATACGCATGCGCATCACAGAACAAAAAGCTTACTTCTCTTAAAAAAAAAAAACAGCAAAACACACCATTATTCATCAGTTAGGCCCAACAAACAAAAAAATACGGCAAAATCTTCAATAACATCTGTACAGCACTGAGTTATCAGTACTCAAGCAAATTTCATTGGTTAAATTGCTTTAAAAAAATAACTGCTTTCCAAAGCAGGCTTGCCCACATTAATGTACAAACATCCACACCTTTTTACAGTACACATAGCTGGCAAGTATACTCTTTCACACTACCAAAAATATGGAGGTCAGTGTGACTGAAACTGCTATTTATTAGCTATGACCTGCAACTGAACAGAAATAAACACATATTCCATACACTTCCAAAAGCTTTGCTGCTACTCACCGTGATGTGCATGTTCTGCTGCAGCTGATGGATCCGAGCCCTCTCGCTTCTCATAGTGAAGAGCGGAGTTTGCCAAGATCACACCAAGAACGAGGGAAAGGGATCACCTCAGCAGTGCCGATCGGTCCTCTCCTGCAAATCAAAGAACATTCAGAGTCTGGCGTGGCACACAATGAGACCTGCATGGGTAATACCACTGGAGACAAAAATCCTGAGTATTTCAAGGAAAACAAGCTGGCTCCTGCTCGGAAACAAAGGCACCGGATTTAACCGTATGGAGTAAGAGAATGTCTAGTTTTCAGTTACTGAAGAATCAACAGAAAATTACCACCCGAAGCCTGCTGCAACTGTGAAGGGTAAATAATTTGGTCAGCACGCTGCCCATTACACGCGAACACCGTTAAACCCACATTTCAATGAGTACCGTCTGCAAATTCAAGTGTTGCCGATCATCGGTTAAACACTGAGCTCTGTGTTACCGTAATCTCAATTACTGTAATTTACTTTCTATTGTAAATCTCCTTCCTGCGACAACGTTATGGGAAGGCCTACCTGGAGGCTGACCTTCAAATGGCCGTTTTCAACCTAAACACGGCTTCTACCGTGACAAAGCAGTTTTTTCCAACATCTCACTGATAAAGGCAGGAGATTAGCTCTGCTTTTAATCACACTCTTACTGCAGAGATGAGGGAAAACTAGCAGCAGGCACCTCCCTCCCCTCGGGCTCACCTTGCCAAGCCCCTTCACCTGCCAATGCACTTGAAATTCTGCCCCAACTGCTCACCCCAAGCCCCTCCAGTCCGTGACCTCTTCATTCCAAAATAGTCCCTGACCCAATCAGCTTATCAGAATCAATCTGCTCCTTCCACGATCTCACAGATCCTCATGAAATCTTCCTCCCTCTCCCGCTCCTTATTCTAAGAAACGCCATCGAAATCCGATTAAAATGCTCTCACATTCCAAGGATGAAAGGCTTTGTGAAGAGCAGCTATGCCCTAAAAGCAGAAGAGGAACACTGCTGAAACAAGGGCGATGCTAGCAGAGAATACTGCGAGGCAAGAAATCAAGATGCTGATTTCAAAGAACCATAGAGCTGTTTGAGTCAGAAGGGACCCCCAAAGCCATCTGGTCCCACTCCCTGCAGTGCACAGGGACACCCACAGCTCCATCAGTGCCCAGAGCCCCATCCCCTGACCATGGGTGTCCCCAGGGATGGGGCATTTAGCGATGTCTTTCAGAACTTAAGTATCAGAGTTCTTTTTCTCCGGAAAAGAAGAAGGGAGCACAGAGCTTCTTAAACGGAATAACAGTTGATCCGCAGTGGAACGCAAGGTGGTGGCTATATAATGCGGGACATAATCCTTGCTCACAGCATTCAGCTCCTTTTCCCCAGCCAACATTCCTAAAGCACCATTTACCCATTCCCCTTACGCTCGCTGCTTCGTTTTACTGCACTGCACTCAGCTCCCGAGCTGAAACCTCATTTTTCTGCGTGATCTCCATTTCCAGGTTTTCAACTCGGATAACTCAGCTATCCTACGAGAGAAATGTGACCCCAAACCGAAAAGAAGAATAAAACGTTAGAATCACAGAATCACTTGAGTCAGAAGGGACCCTTAAAGCTCATCCAGCGCATGGATTTTGGGGGGAAAAGAAGCAGCACCTCGTCCTGCTCACACCGCATCCCGCACAACCTGCTCCCTGCGTCCCAGTGCCACCGTGTGCCCCACACGTACCGATGGTTCTGGTGTCCAGTAATGCTCCTCCTGCTTTCAGCACCTGGCAGCGACCTCTCCCCTCGCTCCTCTTCCTCAGCTTCAGCCCATGCGTGGGACCTTCCTCCCCTGCTGACCCACTATGGGATGCTGCTGACATACAAGCCCTGTCTGCGCTCAAACCGCCTTCAATCCTTCCCGTCTCGAGGTGTTGCCTTCATTTCATTTTGTTTTAATTAAGCAATCTATCCTCACAACGCATAGTGATGTTGTACAGCAGAAACCAAAGCGGATTACTCACTGCAGGGTGTTATTTTGGCCATGCTGGGGAGGGAAGGGCTCCATGCAGCTGCCTGCCCTGCCGTGCCCACCAGCGCACCGCTGGTACTTACATCAGCGCTAAGTCCCATAAGCCTATTAGGACAACAGGAGCAGCAGCCTGCAGATAATTTTTCCACCATGAATCACGTGATTACGGCCAACTTCCTTGCTCGCAGACAAGCATGCTTTAAATGGTACAGAGATTTTCATAGCGGAGCAGCAGCTCCTGAGCACTCCGCGATGCCTTCGCTGCGTTCATCCACTGGGCAGCTCTTTGTCGGTATAGCAAAGCACAGGAGCTACCAACAACCATTCCCATACACTGCAGAGGCACAAAGCAGTGCTGGATTTATTTCATCATTGCTTCTAGGTTTTCCCATTAACTGAGTGTTTCGGTCTTAAAAAGTTACCTTTTCTTCCCCCCACCCACCAGCTATGCATTGGAATCAAAGCCTACAGCAACCCTTCTTAAGCAGCCATCCTTCTGCTGCCTTCTGCAACGCTCGGAGCCGCTGATAGGATCTGCGCTGCTAATTATTTAATCCCATCACTTATCATGCACGTATGAAAAAAGATTGGCTTAACCGCGTGCATGTGTCCCACCAAGAGCATAAGGCTTACTACAGCACAGCCAGGAAATACAAGGCATGGTAAGAGCTTCAAGAGAACATGGAGCTTGTTCCGCTGCTGGTAATCAAAGTTATCTGGTAGAAATCTAAAAATAAGTACTCCACGTCTCATCAGACAGATAGGACCTGCAAAGTCCCATACATCTTTAATGCTAACAGTTCCAAGAATTGCAAGATCTCCATTCCCCATGTGCAAACGTGATTAAAGCTTTTAATTCATAAAAGGTCAAAGTACTGTTCTTTGGGAAACCAAAGTCCAGTCCCATTTCCAAGGGTGAACTACTCCGCCCTGACATTTTCTCCCCTTGCAGAGAAAGGTTAGTGCTTTGTTAAAGGAAGAGCTGGCCTATAAATAGCAGCATTTACAAGCACTTGTAAATCTCTAATTGCTACTGCCAGTGCAATTGCATAATTATCATCAGTTAAAGCTTCACTGAGATCCAGACATGCACTTAAAGAACAGAAATATTTTCCATCGTTTTGATTATGTGCTGACATCTCAGTGCTGGAGGGGCAACCCAACACCTTGTATTTTAATACGCATCAGGTCAATAATTTCAATATCCTAACCCGTGTTAGGCAAGGTAGTTAAACAGGTACAAGTCACCCAGCGCTACAGGCACATAACTTCCGTAATTACACATCCAACCAAACCATACATTTGGTGCTGCATACAATGGCACGCCTGCGTAATGGACAACATAAATCTAAGAGGACTTCCTTGATGCAGCAGGACAATCAGTTGGTGGGACAATCAGGAAAACACAATGTTACAGTAGGATTCAATGGGAAAACGCCCCTGGATATAACAAAGGGATAACCTGTGCAAAAAAAATTAATTCAAATCATCCTCTTCTGCAGCTGTCTGTCCTATGTGACTTCCATAACGTTGTTTGCATCACATCTGAGAAGTGACCAGACAGGACCTATCCACAACCACCACTGCCGCCAGCAGCAATGTTCCTGGCACCCTGCTCCAGTGTGGTCGGACAACAACTCCACTGTTGAGACCAACTCTGTGCAAAGCAGAGTCCTGACCAGGTCCTCCCCTCTCGTTGCACCCTTGCCGGTTGGCTCTCTCTATGGCAGCCCCACCAGGAGCACGCTCAGCGTTTCCTCCGACCCGCACCACTGCCTCGCTACGCCCCATTCCTCCCCCATTTCATCCTCCTCACCCATCTCATCGCAAGCTCTTCACTTCCGAGTTTCACAGAGGTCCTCACCCGTGATGAGAGTCTCACAAGAGCCAGTCAGAACGAACCTTACCCAAACGAAAAACGCTCTGAAATTGCAGTGAATCAGGAGTTCTTGGTATCCTTCCGAGTGAGTCATCCCCCATTCCCAGCGAGCACTCCGCGGGAGGGACTCCACCTGCCTCGTTAGTGGGTGGGTATTTTCAGAAACCTCAATTCTTTCAGCAGTTGAAACAGAGAACAAAAACAGAATCTCGATTTCTGCCAACGCTGGATGACATCCAGCAGGAACAACGTGAATTACTAGTAGGGCTGAAGTCAGGCTAGGAGCGTGCTCGTGCAGAAGGTCAGCGTTCCCAGCGGGTCTCAGAAAGCTCTGCTCTGTTTGCTCGTGTCACCAAACATTTGTTTTTGTGGTCAGCTTCAACTCCTGCTAATGTTCCTATAGGCTCCATCCTCAGAAATGCATTTTGCCCACAGCCAACGCCTGCAAATGACTTCCCCAGCACAATATGCAGTTCAGCATGAAAACAGACGTTCCAGAAGCACTTGTGCTGCACACCAGATGAAACACTAGAGACTGGGTCTTGCTACAAGCAAGAAAACTTGACTGCGGAACTCAAGGGAAAAGAAAAAAAAGAAAGGAAAACACTTACAGGAGCGCGGCTGGTTGGTTCAGGTCAAGCTGTATTCTACCCGCAGCTCCCAAAGGCAAAAGGGATTACACCCCTGGCACGCAGAGCACAAAGAGTTAATTTGGTGAGCTGGCACTTCTCCTCCAACCTGTTCGGAATCGTTATTATTCAGGAGGAAGTTATATATTAATTTGCAGGAACAACAATCCCTTTGTGCATGAAGCTTCACTTCACACTTTGCCACGTTTAAAATAAACGTTGCATGGACTGGAATGGAAGAGGGTTAATCCCCCGGATACGTCTCTCTTTTGTTCTCATACCACGCTCTGTATTGCAACGATATTAACCCCACGCTAATTGATGTACACCCCCTGGACTGAAAGACGGTTGGCTCTCCCACTGCCCGAGTGCAGGATGCCGCCCTCAGGGCTGAGTTCCGACAGTAACAGGAGCTCAGAGACCACCCCCACCACGAAGCACTCGCTCCAGTTGTGCTCCTTCTCATCCTCTTGGCAGGAGGGGAGCGCACCCACGGGACCTTCAGGACGTGCCGCTCTCACCTTGCTCACGTGATGGATCTGAGTGACCCACGGTGGCACAATCCAAGTACTGAGTGCAATACATCCGTGGGCTTGGGTTAATTAACCACAAAAATAAATCCACCCACTTGCCTTCGCAGAGCGAGCAAAGGCTCCAGAGCCTTCCGAAATAACCCCCGCACACCACCCCACGCCCAGGCAGGAATCAGAGGGAAGGGATCATTTTATAGACCGAGCCTCCAAAGGTCACCATCTCACAAATATAGCGCGGTGCAAAGAGCCATTTCCTGCTGGCCTCCACGGGGCAGGTGCTTTTGTGTCAAAGAGACCGTACAGGAGGACAAAGCCCATAATCTTCTGATCTTCCTCTTCAAATTCTAACAGGATTTCCAGCGCTGGAAAATGCATTTGTGACCCTGCCCAGGAAAGCACCTTCAGAAAGGACGACCAACTCGGAGCTCCCGGCACTCATTTATAAATCTGTCCATTTTGTGCATTCGTCTGATGGCTGAAAAAGGGATTAAGGTATTAACATGAGGAGAAAGCACAAAGTCATTTCATCCAGCATTTAATGTGAAGGAAACCCAAAGCTAGCGGCCTCGAGCAGCTTTGGAGGTCGCTTCGACATTTAACCATCTGAAGAAAACCTAAACCAAAAAAACCAGAGGACAAAGGGAAAAAGTAGGAGACTGACATCTGCATTTGAGGTCCGAGCAGAGAGACTGCTTCTGCAAAAAGACCCACACGGAGTTTTACATCTGCCCTTGTCTGGAAGGACGAGCTCTGAAGCTGAGCCACCACCAGCAGAAAGACTCCTGCACAGAGCACACCAAAGTGCTGTAACAGGTTATGCTGCTTCCCAGCTTCCATCTAGCAAGAGCAGTTTGTCATTGCACGTTTTTGCTTGGAACACGATGGCCTCTTACAGCTCTACCACCCCACGTCTTCACTCGCTGATTCTCCACTTGTTCTCTTACGATCACACGCTGTGCTCAGCAGCTCCACGCTTTGCTTCTAACAACACGTCCTCCTTCAGTTGCCCAGTAGCAATTTCTCCATTCAGTCCACCATTCCACCCTTTGGATATTTGTGTTACTCATGACGTGAGCACGTCACCCAGCCTGGTCAACAGGGCTCTGTATTGAATCCCAAATACTCATCCCAAACATTACCGCAGAACGAGCTGCACTGGACCGGCACTCGGCGTGGGCATCACCATTGGGCTGTACTCCTCTGCCACCAATTACAGAATGGCTTCGGTTGGAGGGGTCCTTGAAGAACACCCAGTTCCAACCCCACTGCCGTGGGCTGTCCCCCTCCCCCAGCTCAGGCTGCCCAGGGCCCCATCCACGGCCTTGGGTACCTCCAAGGATGGGGCACCCACAACTAAGGAATGGCTTCCAGCTCTCATCCTGACCCTGGTAGGAATTTCTGTCTTAAAGATGACAAAACTGTAACACAGCTGTACCCATTCTAAGTGAACAATAACAATACCTCATCGTTAGAGAGCACTGTTCCTCAGAAACACGATGTTACATGGAAAACTGAGGCCTGCAATGAATTACCGGCCAACACGCTATCTAGAAGCTTTATGACTACAACGATCCCCTCCATCTCCTTATATGCTCAAGAAAGCACAGAAAGAAAAACAACCCATGAACTGAAAGTCAACAGCTCAAACACATTAACTCTTAACAATTTGGGGTGGAGAGGGAGAAAAAAGAACAGCAGAGCCAACAGCACCGCACTGACGTGGCAGCACCGAAAACAAGGAGGTGATGGAGCAGGAGAAAGCGCCAGGGACTTCCCAGCCAAACCCACTGACAACCAGAGCCAACAGAAAGCAGTTAAACAGGACGGGAAGACAGGTCTACCTGGACAAAACTGCCCAGTGTCCAACTTGCTCTGCCCCTCCCATACACACAGACTTTTCCATGCTCCTATCAGCAGTGAGTCCTGGCGGAACCAGTATAATCACCAGGATGCTAAGATGTGGGGTTCCAGGAGAGAGTTGCCTCAGCACTTCAAGGAGCCAACACCAGCAACAAATGATGGTCAAGCTTTATAAAGGTTTTACAGCAGCAAGCAAAATCCAGAATGAAGGGGCTCTAAGAGGCAGACAGAAAAGTGAAGGAAGTCCCACTGTGAGAACTCGCAGGAAGGCTCCAACCACCACACAGCATAACGATGCTTTTAATCCACCAGGAGCAATTTGTTATTAGGAGGGACGTAACAGAGATAAGAGCGCAACTATTTCTAGAGCCAAGCTGAACAGAAGAGATTACCTTAGAGTAACCATTTTCAGCATCCATAAAGGCAGCATTCTGAAAGTTCACCAGCCTGGAATTAAAGCTGTTACATTTCCAACAAGAAGAAACCCAGTGGAGCTGAGTGGAAAACTTTGGAGAGAAGTTGAACACACAGCAGCCTGCACCTTACAGAGCCAGGCTTGTGCACAAACCATCCCCATCAACCACGCATCAACCGTACAAACAAACTGGATTCAAAATCAACTGTGTTTTTACCTTCTGTGCAACAGTCCAGTACCAGCAAACACAACATTGCATGCATTCACCACATTACAGACACATTGCATACGTTTTAACATACCACAAATAATCTCTAAAGGCACTACACATGTTGGTTAGGAAACAGCGTTCATTCCCATTCCAACGATTCAAGACCAAATACAAGAGAAAAGGCTCCATACTGTTTGTAAGAGGCGGTCAGCAGCTGGACCTAAGCTACACATCTGCCTCCATGCACAGCCTGATGCCTGTACTCCATCAGTGAATTCCATCTTTACAGCTATCTTAGCCTTTTACCTCAATTAAAAGTGTCTTCCGGGAAGAAGAACACATGTTCCATTTCATGCTGGGCTTCAGCCTCCCTCAGCTCCTCTTCGCATGTAAGCACAACACCAACACCGGCCCAGTTGGGTACGAACCAGCACTGGCAGCCGCGCTCCCTGTGCGGTTACAAGGACGCTTCTCCCTGCCCAGACTAACCCTCAGCACTCCAAGCGCTGAGCAGAGGCTCCGATGGAATCTGCAAGCACTGCAGAAGCAAAAGGAAGCACAATTCCAATATGTTTAACAGCCGAATTAGCATAATGCTCACCATGCAGAAACTGGCCTCCCTGACCTTCGTGAAATGCTGACCTGTAGCTATCGACGAGTCTTTCCAATGGGTGAGTCAAGCGCAGCTATGGGAGAAGACAAGAAAACATCCACTGCCCCGTTCAGTTGAGTGAGAACAGCTCAGACAGATGCAGAAACCTCTCCGGCAACCACACAACCATGGAGCAATACCGGGCACCTCTTTCCTACCATGTAAAACCCCGACGAAGAGAGCCACAAGGTCAGAGCTCACAGCAGAGCCCCTCCTGCAACCACACCCCCTCCTCATCGCATGCAACAACCAGAGAGAGCAACAGTCATCTCTCACAACAAAAAAACTGCCTTTTGTGAGGAATGCAAACGGAAAGTCGCCTAGTAGGAATTACGAGATAGATTCGCTCAAACATGTTTTAGAAATGCTTTGGATTCGTTGCTTAAGCCAAGGCGTCTATTTTCTTGAACGCTGCTGTCATTGCAGGCCGGAATACAGCATGCAAAAGGAAATGTCTGTGCCCAGGGGGTGGTGGGGTCACCCTTCCTGGGGGTGTTCAAATAGAAGGTGGATGCAGTGCTTTGGGACATGGTCAGTGGGCAGTATCGGCGGCAGTTGGATGGTCAGACTGGATGATCTTAGAGGTCTTTTCCAACCTTCATGATTCTGTGATTCGTGTATGTGTACTGCAAGAACAGGATGATATGTAGGTAACCATAAGGCTGCTCTAAATATTCTAAGGGGAAATCATAGTATTACCCGATGTTTACAAGTGCCGATACAGTCAGAGCACTGTCTGGCAACAAACAACAAAAATGACATTTCTTGCCAGGTCGCTAAGTAAAGGAAGAAACCAGCTGCACCGCACAACTTCAGCATAAACGCCCATTTCAGAAAGGCATCTGTGCTCGTGCTGTTCAATGAAGAACTCCGAGTGTTCTCCTGAAAATCAAACGCGATTACGGCGGCCAAAAACTCCAACTCCATTTAAAATGTATCGTGGCTTTACTGGGCTGAAACGCTTTCGTTCCGGATGAGACGGCTTTGTCCATCGAAAGCCTTGTATGGCTGAGCAGCACATAAACACCCCTCTTGGGTGCTGGCACAGCTCGCTCCTACCAAGAGGGACTGATGCTGCGCAGTGGCCAGGCGTGAGTCCAAGCTGCAGCCTGAGCTCGCTGGAAGAGAGCAAGACAGACAGACTTCAATCCCTATGTGCCTCTTTCAATTTCTAACCAGCATCGCAGAATAAAGACCTCCCTATTCCTACAGCAGGAGGGAAAGCAAAGCGCGTGCTTAGAACCAAGAGCAGAAAACAGCCGCTACGAAAACATAAACACGGGGCTCATGTGTATAGCAACAACTTCGCTTGCATCAGCAAAAATGCACGCACGCACTCCTATGTTTTCACGCAACTCACAACACACCAAACCAAAGCAAGTGAGACTTCACCCAACGGAGCTGCTTTCTTTTCCTCCTCTTTTGCTGCACTCGAGCTGCCTGCTGCAGCGCGCGGCCGCTTTCAGGAGCACTGCTAAGTGGGTCAGGGCCGCGGCGCTGCCCGGAGCCCAGGGCTGCTCTGCCTGGGAACACCCTCATCTCCCACCGCCCCACGCTGAGCCTTACGCTAATTCTCTGCACCGAGACAATAAGGAACTGCACAAAGCTCGAGCTGCCCATCCGCTGCACGCTCTGCGTAAGGAAAGCACGCTCCGTACGCTCTCTGCTTAGGGAAACTTCTGGAGCGCACCCGTAGGATTCTTTTTTTTTCCCCCCTCAAAGTGAAAACCGGGCAGATAATCCAATTGCTGCAGGTTTGGTTATCTTTTCTACTTGTTGCAGCAAGCTAACGACCATCCTGACTCATAATCCTTACAACAGCAAGAAGCTTTCAGTGCTCACACTGTTGCAAGTCCAACATTTATCTCCTTCCAGGCACGCCACAGCTTTATGCTAGCTCAGAATGGAAAGTTGGGGCAGTTAATGCTGATAAGAGGTTCTAATGAGCAGCTCTGTAATTGGCTTTCAGGAGCCCAGATTTCCCCCAGACGCAATGCACACACTCCCAGCACAAACCAGCAGCGGTTAAGTCGCACCACCACAGCCCTGCAGCCTGAAAAACGCCATGCTTCCCTCCTGCGTTTCATAGGGATGAAGAGCGTAGAAAGGAAATTCAACTGCTATTTACACCGTCCCTCCAGCCCGAGCAGAGCAGCGGGAAGCATGGCAAACCCACGCACAGCTCTGCACAGGGCACAGGTGCACCCAGGGTTCAGCAAGGGCTGCTCCCAGCGATGCTGTCAGAGCCATTAAACCCGAGAGCGTTCCAAAGGCTGAAGTTTGCTCCTGCGGGAACGCCCGGGCTGTCCCCACGTGCTCCTCCAGCACAGGGAGCCCTCACTTCAAGAGATGCCTCACACAAAAGCGAGCAGTTCGTGGCTTTTTCCATAGGATGTCTTTGGATGATTCCTACGTAAAAAAACCAGCAAGAAACACACCTAAAAGATTGCAACACCCCCAGGTGCTCGTCACCCCTCATGCATCAAGTGGAGAAGTGATACGGGCTGTGCTCACAGCATCGCTGCAAGCCTCATGCCCGGGCTTGCAGCACGGAGCAGCTCACTGCAGCCCAGCTTTTGCAAACAGCCCACTGCACACAAGGAGAGCTGCTCCACGAACGTCACCTCCAAGCACTCAACAGACAGCAGTTTCCTCCCAAAAGCTGCTTGCTGCTAGCAATCAAAGAGCCCCAGAATACAGCGCCTGCGTTAATAATACTGCGGGAAGACACTGAGTATCTCCCTACCAACAGCATCTTGGAAGTACACCAAGCTACAGAAGTAAAAGAGACTTCCAACCAGCATTATTCACATCCTCCTGCAGGAAAACGTCCTATAGAAAGCAATAGCTTGGAAATACAGAAAGGACAGTGGCATCGCACGTAACTGGAAGCGAACACTTAAATCTTGCATTTAGTCATTCATGCGCACACACACCCCTTCTGCTAGTCACAGCTTTATAAAACCACGCAGCGTGACAAAGCCACTGCCAAAGGAAACGTCCCCAGGCTGGAGAGAAACAAAGCTATCGGCTTCGGAGCACCGATGGGACTCTCCCTTACCACTCCAGAGCAACTCAGACAGCAGGAAAACCACGCAGAGCTGCACCAGCTTCATTCTGACGGCACTGGGAAAAGCTGCCAGGAGAGAGAGCTCTGCGAGCACAGCTCCAGCACACACTGATCCCAAGGAGAGGACGAGGTAGTGCGCAGCAACGCATTCGCACCACGGAGAAAGCTCATTTTTTACTCTGCAGTCCCTAAGCCCTTGTGAAAGGGAAGGGAGGTGCCAAGGTCAGCTACAAAGAGAGCCAGGGACACGAGCAGGGACGGAGCAGAGCCTGGCACAACTCCTTGCGTGCCAGCATCCCCATAGCCAGGGCCCACAGTGCATAGCTGCTGCACCCCTTTGGGATTGCTCAGGAACACCGTGCTCCTTGCTGCTGGCAGCCTGCAGACACAGCGGGTTCGTACCCAGGGGCACAGTGCTGCACGTGGCTGGAAACAGCATGGAAAAGAAAAAAGGAAAGGGAACATCGTTGCTGCCCATGGCTTGCAGTACAAAGGGAACCAACCGCTTAATTATCAGCCCTCAGAACCACCAGAGTGCTTTAGCCACGGAGGGATTCCAACATCACACCGGGAACCAGTGCAGAGCACAGTCTGAAAGGGAACAGAGCGAGGCTTACAGGTGAATCCCCAACAAACTACGCACCCATCACAGGTGAACCGTGGGCTGCATCTTCAATTTAAGCAGCTGCTGGCCTCCTTAACGGCTCTGAAGCAGAAAGGCTCAGTAGATTTACTTGCCAATGCATATAGTTGGCTGCTTTTACAAGAAAGAGCACAGCACGCAGCGAGGAAAATCCTACAGAAGATGGCGAGGAAAAAGTTTATACATTCTTGAAAGCTTTTTTGGACGATCCCCGGCTGAAACCGCCTGCCAACTTCATCAGCATTTCTGCCATACGCTGCCTGTTTCCCTACCACGCCCTAAAATGTCACCAAACCATAACAAGATTTTTGTGCGACTGCTGGAATGAAGAGCTGCAATGCCTTCCAACGACAAGGAAACACCGGCAGCGCTCCCCAAGGCCAAACGCACGTCCGAAGCAGCCGAACAACCCCACGGTTACCCTAGAAACATAGTTTACCTCTTCCGCCTACCACGAAAATTGCCCATAATTTGCCATAATGGAATAAAGCGTCAGTTTTGACAAAATACCATCGCCATGTGTTTATGTCCATAATACTAACCTTCAATGAGGCACTGCGTTTCTGTGGCGGGGTTGTGGTAGCGGGGCAGGGCCCGCAGGGCTGGCTCCTGCTGGAAGCTGCTGGAAGCTTCCCCGGCCGGGAGCCGGACCCGCCTCTGGGAGAACAGATTCCAGAGGGG
>JANHGO010001667.1:0-33184 GCA_024606505.1 Aquila spilogaster
AGATGTGAGGAAGAAGTTCTTTACTGTGAGGGTGGTGAGGCACTGGAACAGGTTTCCCAGAGAGTTGGGGATGCCCCATCCCTGAAAGTGTTCAAGGCCAGGTTGGATGGGGTTTTGAGCAACCTGGTCTAGTGGAAGGCATCCCTGCCCATGGCAGGGGGCCTGGAACCACATGATCTTTAAGGTGCCTTCCGACCCAAACCATTCTATGATTAACATGTTGTTTAGGGGATCAGCCTTCAATGTTGGCTAAATTCAGGCTGAGCACTATACTGTAATTTTCTGCCTTGTCGGGATGGTATGGTAGCTTACTTCTGGGCTTGGTGAGGCTTTCTGTGAAATCAGTGGGCGTTGGGAGATGATGTCTATCTCTGCTATTAGGTTTTGAGCAGAGAAGGAAGGCAGAGTGTAAGAAGAGAAGAAACGATCAGAGCTAGGGGAAACGAGAGGTGACCATGAGTTGGAGATGAAGGTCACAGATAGACTCAAAGCCCCAGCCCCACAGACTCCTGTAACAAGTGCCAAATTTAAGTACAAATATTCACACTAGCTTTAACAGATATTAGAAAAGAAAAATAATTAGTTAATTAAGAGTAAGCACGCGCATCAAAACTACAAACCAAACTATGCCTTGGAGACCTTCCAGCCTTTCTTACATGGCCTGTCCACGGCCAGGGCTAAAGCCAAGGGGATGGTTTTAGCTTTCTGTATGACTGTCTGGGAAGAGCCACACCATCCTATCAGTACCAGTTCACAGTCCTTCTGCCAACTGCTGTAATTGGGCAGTCCCACCTCAGCTTTGTACCTAGACCTTCTCCCTGAGCACCTGTGATGGTTCTGATTAAAATGACTGCAAAATACTCAAGAACCCTGAATTATTTTGTCCAAAGGTAAACACCACACTGAGCAAAGGTTAAATAAAAGACTATATATAGTAAATATAAAGTATAGAAAATATTTTTTTACCTCCAGTTTTTCTTCAAGATCTTTCAATATTTGCCCTCAATTCCATCTCTGGATCATCCTGCATTCCTGGATCTTCTCCCATGCTGTCCCACTGACAATGGTCCCCTCCTCTTACTCAGTAATTACATGCTTTAATAAGTGAGTGTCTTTCCATCTCTCTCTTCTCAGTTTTGGCAAAACTCATTAGCGTCATGACAGCTAACAAGGTACCATGGTTTGTGGCTATTGTGTTTATGCCTGCTGAATGCAGCTTTTGTAGATCACTGTTTCAGCCCAGATCCCCTAACAATGCGTTTTGAAGCTACCCTACAACAAACAGCTGGCTGTTAAAACACAGGACCTGCATCATATTCATTAACAAAAACAACCAGCCAACCAAGAAACTATTTGCATAGACTTGTTATGGCAAATAAGGGAATTAAATGCTTAGCTGGATTGAGGCCTCAAAGTGTGGTTCTGATTATGAATTTATACTCATATGAATCAGAAATAACTCTGCCAACATCAACTGAATGGCACTGCAGTAAAACCAACACAAGCAAAACCAGAATTAATCTCAAGACAGATTCTTATTTTTGTTTACTTATTTAATTTTTAATTAGAAGGAATCTCAAAATGAAAAATATATAACAATTGCACAACTTCTTCCATTTCAGAAAAGGAAAAAAGCAGATGTGAGTGCAGATATGGTTTGCTGAAAGAGGAATGTGGCATTTATGAGCCACTCATAAAAATGAAGAAGGGAAAAAGTAAGTTCTTTCAGAAGCAGCACAGGACCTTAACAATGAACAATATAAGAATGATACAGTGCTGAAAGAAAATAGCAAATGACAGAGTTTTAATAAAAAAACTGAAGATGCTTGTGTACTAACACACTAATGATGGTATTATAAGAGGTGCTGGCTGATGTTGTAGAGATGTATTAAGACAGAGTTGAGTACAGCAGTAGTTTGACAATTTAGAGAAAACATTTTAGCAAATACATTAAGGTCAGAACACTTTGGAGAAACAAGTTAACAAGATGAGAAAGGTCACAACACAACAGTCTTTTGAATTTGTAAAGATATTAGAGTAATTCTAATGATGTATTGGATTTTTTATTTTTTTAAGTCATTTGACAAAATTTCACATCTATCTTCTACCTCCATGAAGCACAGCCTATAACAAATAACAGCTGCAGACTGGGGTTTAATGGAAAAAAAAGATACTTTATGGAGCTCAGTATGACTCTTATTCAGAATCATCACCATTTTTAAATAATTTATATTCAAGGTAAAGTAAAATGACCAGCTTTACATGAGATCATTAGAAGTAACACAAAGAAAGAAAAATAGCTATAGAAAAACACAGCAGCAACATTGCCAGAAAGTAGGCTAAGAAGCTCTTTGAAGAACATAATGTGTATTATGTTACATTAAAGATACATACCAATCAATTACTTCTGTTTTGAGGGCATGTTACCAATTTGGAGGGTCTAAAATTAGATGTCCTTTTTGTCATGCTGGGTTTTCAAAGTGAATTCTCTGTGGGATACAGAGGTGCTCTTAAATCTCAGCAAATAGGAAGCCAAGTTCATAGTAAGCAATGTGGCTAAAAGCTGGACACTCTACTGTTTAAAGTAGTAGAGATAACGTTAGCTCTACAACACTGCTAACTTCACAGCAGTTCAATATAAGAGAAAATTCTTAGAAAATCCAAACGAATTAAAGGGAGAGATGGTTCATCCCAATTTCAACTAGGTTTACCTTACATGATTCTCAAGAGAAATCACTGTGACCAGCTCAGCTGACCACTCTTCTGTGAGATTTAACAGACTCGTAGAATGTTTGTTGCTTAATGGATCATCCGCTTAACAACATAAACAAGGATTGTCTTACAATGAGACAAACTCCCATGCAGCCAGATTGATACCCAATGTCAACCAGTTAGAGCTTGGTGGTAACAAACTCTTGCTAGAATGGTTTGCATTTATTTTCCCTATATATGATAATTAAACATCATTAGAGCCCTAGCCTGTAGGCAGAGCATGTACAAAAAAAATCAGAGTCTCATCACTCAACAGATCAAACTTGTCAGGCAGTGTTTACAAAACACACAATTAAAGGCACCCACAAACCTTAAAACTTTGATTTGGTCCAGTTATGAGTCTAGCTTTGAAGACTGAGACAAGAAGAATTCATGCCAACATCTGGCAAGATCACTGGACACTTAAAAATAAAAAGAAATATTCCCCCCTCTCTGGGGTGGTATTTCGATTGTGGTGGTGTTTGTCTTTTGTGTTCTTATTCATCAAATGCCTGGTGGGAATTTAACACAAACAAGCGCTTCATTTTTTTCCCCATGATTATGATGTGATGAGCATGGGTGTGGGAATCTGGGTTTTTTTGTCTTTTTTATTGCTGATTCCTCTCAGTGTCCTTTCTCTTATGCTTTTCCTAAGAAATGACCACTCTGTGCTGATGCTTCACTCTCTCCTTCCTGTTCCCATTTCTGAGCCATTCTCAGAATTCCCATTAAACACAGTACTTCCCCCCCCGCCCCAGCAATGCCACTGTAGCGCAGAAGAGACAGTCTGCTAGCTCTTACCTGAATACTCCACCAGACTGTTCGTATTTATTTTCTTGGCATCTGCAAAAGTATTCCATGAGTTGGCAATAAAGGAGTACCGATACGACCAACACATCTGTTCGCCAGGCTAGTTCTTGCCAATGCAAGTACATAATCATTGCTCTAGAAAAATCTCAAACCTGTGAGATTTGGCACCTCTTCCTCTACTTCATGGTGTAGCAGTTCTTCCTGCAGCAGCAAAGCCATGGTAAACTGGTCAATGGTTACATGTGGCTGCACACCAGGGCTTTAGCTATCTGGATTTTACTAGCACTGAACACAAGGCAGAGGAGTGCTGGTCTCGATAGATAACATGTTTGTCCTGAATAAATTACCACAGTTGCATGCCTAATTGTGGCAGAATTTTCTCTAGAATTGATGTCTTCTTAAAACTAAAAGCGAGCACACAGCTACAGACAAACAAGATTCCCTGCCAGTGCTAAACTGCAATGTCCAGTTGTAGACATTAAAGAACAAGACTCACAAGCTAGAAAAGACTTTGTTCTGCTCTATTAGTACCAAATTCACTATGTTTTCTGTGATTCAGTGTGACATAATTGCTAATGACCATTATGAGGGACATGACATGGCATTTGATGGTACATAATTTTGAAATTGCTGCAGGAATTATGCCATGTACTACAGTTTAAGATGATCATCTTTTTACGATACAGAGCTGTTTCTTCAGAGCTTCGTTCCCTCAAGCCAGAGCTGAAGATAATTGCAGTAGTCTAGTCCTACAGAGCTCCAATCCACAGTTAGACAAACTTCAAAAAATCAGAGAAAGGAAAAGATGTCCGAAGACAGAGGTACATAGAGTCAATGGAGGTATTGCTGTGCCCTTTCTGGTCCATCACTCATCCAAATACGGGACACGGGGACACACACACACACAACTGAAGAGTGCCATCCTGTTAATTTGGAGGCCACTGCACACATGGGGACTTTCCAAATACAGCCTCATCATTCCAATCACGGTGCTTCTCCTGGAGACCCAAGGAGAATATAATAAAGGCATTTCATCGATTTACTATCACACAAGGGTTTTCTACACACAAGGAATTGTTCTCCATCCACACACACCTTTACTACAGGTGCTGCCACCCTCAGAGCAGCCCTCATTCACTACTGAATTGCGTGCTGACTTTTCAGAGCAATGGGTCACCTTTGGATAGCTGGGACATTGCTTCTTTCTCTTTCTTAAGGAACCCATGTTACTATGCATGTGAGGTCAACCATATTCTCTTCGCAAACTTACAGTGATGGGTGACTTGCTATGTAATTGCTTTTCTGGGCAACTTATTCTCCTGAGTCAATCTTTCATGCTGCTGAAGGTGCCAGAGTAGTTCCTTTGCAGTCATAACAAATGTTTTACCCATGTTAAACCATTAAACAAAGGAATGGTATAAGCTTTTTACAAAACTCTCCTGTGAAGTTATTTATTTAAATTCTTAGAACTCAAGTTAAAACAGTGAACAATTTTTAGGTTTGTATTAATGACTATTATTTTTTTCTGAAAAAGTGATGTTTAGATAAATATTAACTAAACAAAGCATGACGGGAAATAAAACTGTTCCCTGCATAAAACATGTAATTCAAATATAGTCTCTACACACAGATATCCAGCAGCTTCAGTTTGTCACAGTAATCCACAAAAATAGTGACTGAAACTTTACCCACCCCCCTCCATCCACCTGATTCCAAATAAACCACAGGAGCATGATAGCCCCACTAAACTCCAACTTTAAGACCAGGTTACTATGCAACTACTGATTTCTCTAAACTATTGCACAGGTCCCCCTTCAATTGATACCGTTTAAATCTTCCTGCTCCGTCTTGCACCACAGCATAGCTCTTACCTGTGTTTCAGGACAGACTGATTTGATTTGTAACTCAAGCAAATATAGAACAACTCTGATTTATATGCTCTTACTCCACATGCATGTAGGTATAAGCAATCATTCTGGGCTCATTAAGACTCATTCATTTTAACTTACAGACTCATGCCACGTACTTCTGCAACACTTTTAAGACAAAGCTGATGTCACTCGCATGCCTGGGGCTCAGAAGTTAGGATGGCAGCAAATAATGCCATGAATAAAGTGTGACTGCGTTAAATTTGACTGTCTTTAAAGTTATAATGTACCTCTAATATATCTTTCACTCTGGCTTTTCAGTATACCCATTGTACCAAGCTACAGTCCCTCAGAATCACTCCTACATGAGGAGTATGAGAGGGTGAGCGATCTAAATGAGTGCAGTGGCATCAGGGAGTCTCTATTGAGGCAAAATAACTTCTACCACTTCACCTATCACCTCTGATGTGGGTACTGAATGCTTGTAAATCTCTTCTCAGTGGGCTCTCTCATTTGTCTTATATTTAATCCTCTTTGTGAAACTTTCCCCACCCTTTGAATGTAACTAAGATTCATCTTGTTCATCTGTTCTTTGTACCTCATTGCAAAAATTGATGCTTGAGATAAGATAGCTGGATAATGATCACAAATAGCTTCCAAGAGCCTCTTTGATGTTAAAATAACTTATTTTAAGGTACTTTCTCTCCTGCCTGCTGGGTTTAAAAACTTCCCATGGCACACATAACATGTAGGACTGCAAATTCTTGTTGCATAGTTTCCAGAACAGCTTTTTAAAGCATCAGTGCCATTACATATCTTTATCAAGTACATTAGGAATTGTTAAAATGATGCAGGAACAGACAGCTACATCACCTGCTGCAGGTATAAACATCTTCTGCACTACTAGTTAAACAGTGACTAGGGGGTAGGTTTGGCAGATACCGAGCAACAGTTACTTAATTAAAATCACGACAAATGTTTTATGCTTCTTCAAATTACATCGTGTAGCAACTTGCTGCTTGTTTCCTTTTGGGGTATAAAAAGTCTTTGGGAATCTGACTGCTTGCAACAATATAGAACGACAAGCTATGAGCGGACAATATTTGATTGTTATAAGAGCTTTTCACTGCACTAGAAGTTAATTCATCGCATCTAAAATGCTCTCTGATCCTCACAATGTAGGACAGGGGGATCCTAGTTCCCTCATATCCCCTGGGAAAGGTCCTAATCCTTTCCTAGAGCTTTTGGATATTACAGGTGAGAGACTGAAGGGAGAAAAAGATGCAGAATGGGAGGTCCACCTTAGATTTGAAGAGCCAACCTGTTTATGACACAAAGACTTCTTGGCTTTTTTCTTCCTGTGTTTAAATTGCCATATTCAGCTTTGTATTTCCACAGATATTCTCCTGCTTAAGAAACCTCAGTATCAGGATCTTTTTGTTTCTGCCGGTGTGTCCCTCCTTTCTTTAGTCCTTTGTCTGTAAAACCAGAGTCTACCAAAATCATATCTCTAAGAAAGTGCATCTTTACTGAACAGAACATGTTTTGAGGTCAAGGTTTAAATACTTGGAGTTTCCATGTAATGGTTCAGTTGCTTCCAGGCAGGGGGTAATATAAAAATTTTGGCCATAGTATTAAAAAAAAAAAAAAAAAAAAAAAAAAAAAAAGTAGCCTTCAAAACAAATCCCTTGTTCCCATTTGGCTGACCTAAGACTGTGAGAGTGCTTGGCTAGCACAGCTAAGTCCAAAGCTGTTAGTTTGGCAAAGACATTTTCAGAGCGTGCTGGGATCAGCAGCAATTCCTCTGCAATTGCTCTTTCCAGTTCAGCAGGAGAGGACAAGGGAGCCAGTGGAAAGAAAGAGCTTGAGATGAAGAAACAGGCATGAGGGATACTGAGCCAGGCTTAGCAGGGGAAAAATGAAACATAGAGTGTGAGAGGAATAGTGAAGAACATTAATGGTGTCTGGAAAACATTTTGTTTTAATTTCAAGGACTTAAATGCATTTTAAGTGAAAGAGGAGGACATTTCAAAACAGGAAGGTGTAATAAACACTGTCCAAAGATTTTGTGGAGTGAAATAAATTTTGCTGCTCCTGTGTTTTCAGATAAGAAGTTTTCATCAAAATTGATCCAATTTTGTGACACACTTTGATGTCCCTGGATCCACAAAAAAAAGTACTTCAGCTAAAAGTTGATGCCATGCACTAACTATGCTCTCGTTATTCGAGGTGCTACACATACTGCCCTAAAGAACTAGGTGTTTTCTTCTTTTGCGATTCTTCCCATTTGGCTGTGGAAAGATTTCAACATCTAATATGTAATGAATCTCCTGTTTCATATCAACAAGGATTCATTACGGTGAAGCTCCAAAGCTACATGCTTTATCTGAACGTACAGTAATTACTGTAGCAAGTCTGCTGGTCTTCACTTATCTTGTTTGCTAACGTATCTATTGATAGTGAAACAAACAACAGTCAACCTTCCTAATGAACACAATCAATCACAGTACACACATACCACAACCAAGGCCAAAATGTTAAGACATCCTGCAGCCCTGCAGAAAAGAAGCCTCCAACAGTGGCAGAGCAGAAATATTGGAGGAAAACACCAAAGCAAAACAAATATCAAATTGAAACCAACAACTGTGGATTGTTTTACAAAATAAAAGGGCTGCTGTCTTTGTGACAGCTTACTGAGCAGTGTGCTTTAGGCAGAAAGCCAGGATGAAAGGGGGACCAGGGAAATTGAGCTCTCTAATGCTGCCTGCAGTAAGCATCCTTCTCTGAGCACAGGAAACACCTTTCATTTCTCCATGTCATTTTTGTGTTCAATAGCTAAAAATATATTAGTGAAATAACTGAATTCATCTGAACAGAATATTGTGCCATGGCAGAAAGCTGTGAGGGTATACACCATGCGGTGCTCTCTGCCTGCTTACCAGAATCCTGGGTTTCTTTCCAAAGTGTCTGCTACTGGTCTCTGTCAAAGGTTGCATACCTGAGATACCGAAACCCCTGCTCCGACCCAAGTGTAGCTCTTACATTCTTACATATCATCGATCAGGTAAATAGGGATTGAAGTTAAACACACTGGCTGAAATTTCATCCTGGTGAAAAGAACTAGCAGACAGCCTACGCCCTGCTCGATTTCTCAAAACAGGCATTAACTGGAGGTTAAGCAGGGCAGTGGCACCGCATCAGTCCTCTGCTTCAACATGCTTTTCCTTTCAAGCCAGGAAAGGGAAGAATCTACTTCTCTCGCCATTGCAACTTGCAGACTCCTCGGAGGCGTCTGAGGAGAGGGCATGACTGGCTTGTCAGGTCACCCAGACATCTGTAGCAGTTACACAGCCTGTTGCAGAGCCCAATTCATTTCCAGCCCCGTTGATCCAAATTCTCAACTTCATTCTGCAAACTACCTAGCACTTCGTAGCTCAGAGTAATTCCTCCTCTCCTTAAGTGTCCTTAATGAAGTGTTGTTAATTATGTTTATAAATGCAGCCATATAGCCCAATGCATTTCCCATCATGGTGGTATCAGTAGCGCACATAAGCAACTTCTTCCCTTTCACCTTAGCAGCCATTCCACTACACAAAGCACTGCTCGTGGCTGTTGGCATAGACCTTCATGCCTGGCTGCAATGTATCTGCCAGAGCACGTGGGACCACGCGTACCTGAGCAAGCAGGTGGGTTTGTTGGTAGCCAGACACGCTTCCACCACTTCTCTGCAGAAAGTCGCTTTGCGAGACAGTCAAATATCTGGAGACAATAAGGATGTAGCTGCAAGATCTAACCTGAATCATGTGCAGGCAGGAGGATTTTGAGGTTTTGGAGATGAAAAGGATGCTAAATGCTGGGCTTTATGTCACCATGATCATAATATGAAATTGTCTATTGACTCTGTCTTCTTCTGCTCCATAAAATATTAATGTATTATAAAAGGAGGGGAATGAGACTGCTGTCTTTGTGGACATGGAGATTCAGAGTGAAGTACTAGTACACAGGCTGAAGCTTAGGGCATTATTCTATCCCTGCATTTACTAAAATGAGATAGCATCAATGAATTTTAAAAGCTTACCATACCCATTTAATTTAGTCAGTCCTAAAACATTAAATATAATTAAGCAGTGAAAAATATATTAATGGCTTGAGACTTGCCAGGAAGTTCTGAGCAAAGGGTGAAATTTTTATCTGTCACTCCAAACTTTATGCCATTCAGCAACAAAAATGAAAAATTGTGATATTCTACATTTAGGCATAAGAGTCTAGTCATTTCTTTTCTGATTAAACTACTTTTATTGGTTTTGCCCAAGGTCTTAACTTCATTTTTAAAAAGCTTTTAACATTCACATTGCTAGAATTTCAGAAAAGGAAAAAAATATAGCATGCGCACGCATGTATATGTATATAGACTCACTTATTCATACATGCATAGAATAAAAATGTAAGATACATATATATAAACTATATGAGTTTATATATAGAATGGATATGCACATTTGCCCATACGTACATTCTGCATTTTCATTTTACAGTTTCCTTTGGAAAGCAAAACTATGAATGATGGGTAGATACAGTTAGCTTTTGCTTATTTTCACAGCACATATTTCTAAAGATTGTAGCCAGTTTTAATAACATCAGTATTATCTTAAGACCTAGAAATCCCAGCCAAGGTCAGCAGCAGTGGGCAAATATAACTACACAGAAGCGATCTTATCACTCAGAAAAGGTGTTTATTGCACCTAGGCCTGTGCTGGTGTGACCCGAGTTTGATTCTTCCACCCCCAATCCAGCACTATGATCCTTGTCTATGCGGGTCTCAGGAGGACAGTAACAGCCCAGTGCATTTACTAGATAACCTAATGGTCTCTTCTGCCTTAAGAATTTCCTATCCCAGTAAAATAGAACACATTATTGTTGGTTGTGCTGGTGGCTAGAAACTCGAGTCGGAGATATGAGTCCCACTGTGCTAGGATCAACCTACAAAAAGACATCGTATCCAAACTCCAAAGAGTTTATAACCTATGTCCATGTTTTCAATAACAACTGTCCTATCAGGTCAAAGCAATTTGATGGACAGCCAGCCCATTTAATGTGATTTCCTCATGCCACAGGAAATGCATGCGGAGCAGCAGGGAAGCAGAAGCCAGTTTTGCAAAGGGGAACAAGTTGTGCTCTGCATCCCAAATTAGCATCAGTTGCAAACACTTTTGACTGTGCATTTTTTTTTCACAAGAGGGCTTTTAAAATCCATCTCTGCTTAATTTGTCCTACATCAGGAACATTCATGAACTCACTAGGCAGATCTCACTGTTAACAAACACCTTAGCTTCACTTTGGTCCCCATCTACAAAAACCCCACTTATTCCCTACTACACTGCTCCATAATAAATATTACTCAGTAATTACTGAGGGAGTCATAAAAGGGAATTGGCATCCTAGCGACAGAATATTTGCACTCCTTACAGATTTGCGACTTTAATATTGAAGAGATACATCTTGCCTTATAAAATACTCCCCAGGCTGCTTGTTTCCTTCGGCTGAAGACTGAGCAAACGTATCATGGTTTGAAGACCAATCGCAAGGCAGCACAAAGTAGCATCCCATTTACAAACAGCATCACTGGCCAAACAAACAACAGAGGAGGATTTACAGGGACACATCCCTGAAAGCCTGCTGTTGAAATGTATCAGCAAATCATCCACATGCTTAACTAGATTTGGCAGGAACACCAAGATTCAAACTATATTTTATTATACAGGTTCACAACTCAAACGTACAGGCATGGCAATACACTAGAAATGATCATGACTGTGAATTGCTAGGAAATCAGCCTACTTTTATCAAGGGAATCGATGCAGAGATTTCCATACCTTGATCAAGAAGGGAAATTTATGCTTCTTTCTGTGAGAAACCATTAGAAGAAAATCCCCACCTACCCAAACACATACACCAGAGCGCGCTACTTTTTATTAAGGGGTATCCGTCAACCTCTAAGTACTCTTATATGCATGTCCACTTAAACGTAGAATGAGTCAAAACATTACACCAGTATTAAGACCAGTTCAGCATGTTCTAGATTCAAACGTAATAAACTGGAAATACACTCTGAATCAGCTAAGCTCCCTACCACTCTATAATAAACGCTTCTCAGCCATCATCCTTTCTAAAACCCCGATTAAGTATAAATTCCCCTTGCACTGTTTGACACATTCAGAAAGATCAGGCTTTTTTGGCCCAGCTGCAGTCCTAACACGTGGTCTCTCTGTAGGGAGTTTCAATCTTGAATATCTTGCCTGGAAAACGCCACTCATTCTCACGCCTTATTGCTGATCACCAGTCCAGCAGATTCACTTAGAGGGAGTCTCAGACAGCTCCCAAACCTCTAAGAGCTTTATAGGCCAATAACCAACAACTTAAACTCTTTCTAAAAATTAATAGGCAGCCTGAGGACAGACAACAGTGCAATAGTGTAATGCGTTCAGGGTATGAAGCACCTCTCAACAAGCATCTGACTAAATTACCCACCAGAGGCTTACTCCAAAGCCTACTAGCTAGAAAAAAAAAACCCCTCTTTCTGACTTTCCAGGGCCTTGGATCATTTCCCTAACTTACTTTGGATTCACATGAAAGCATCTGGAGGACACGTACGGGTTCAGCAATAACGGCTAGGTACAAATGGAAAGATGGCGATATTATTACCAAAGAGAGATTAAAAAGAAAACCAAATCTCTACAGATCTCACTTAAAAAGCAGCAAAGCTTTTCCAAAAAGAGATTGCCAGACCTCATCAAATCTACTGATCAACTATATTGAATAAAACTTCTATTAGTATATAAATGAAAGCCTGTACATCATATGTTATATCTAATTATATTACCTACTACCTTAAAAGGAAATGCACATGTCCATACTCCTTTGAGTAAAGGAGATTCAGTACCTCATTCTTCATGCCCAGTTAACGATACCACCTTAAATCAGGAGCATCTCCTGACTTAACCGTTCTTCCGTAATTAGCTAAACAAGAGCCTTTTCTGTTTGAAGGAAGTAGGGAGAAAAATGAACTCTGTACCAAAGGCTCCTTAAGCTACTACGAATTTGATGAGATTTGTTCTGTTGTGGTCCATCAGGAAGGCGTTGGCCATGCCCAGCAGCACCGTTTGGCACTGTGCGCCCCTTGCACGGGACACCAGGCAGGCTGCTCCCGGCAAACCTGTACAAGACATGCTGCTGCAGTGGTCCAACAAGTCTGGGAGCAGCCCGTCGGACTCACTCCACAGTGGGAAGGCTTATTTTGCTTCTTCCCCACAGTGGAGCTACACAGGGACCTGTAATCCACACCACTTCTGATGATCTCTTTAATGGTACTCAAGGATGTCTAGACACATCATTTTCTGAGAAGCAGATGGTGCTGCTCACTGTGCCAACAAGCACAGTACAGAAGAGCAGGTGATAATGGTAAAAGGAAAGCCCTGCGCTGTGGATTGAGACTGGGCAGATGCAGTCTGCATACAGTAGTCTTTAATGCCTCCAATCTTGGGTGATTTAGTGTATTTTTAGTCTTTTCCTTTTAGGAGTCTCCTGAAGAAATTCAGCACCTCACAGAATAAGTACACAGATTGCGCTAGTACTGACAGACTGCTTTCACCTACTGCAATTATAATAAAATTTTAAAATTGTGCTAAACTGACTTAAGTACCACATACATGCAGTGGAAAGAAGTATTATAGATTGAAAAGAAGAATAAGGTCTTCATTTTTTCCTAACCTATCTGTAGCAACCTGCTGACAGCTAATGAAAAGGACCAGGAGACAATCATGTTGGACTTTGTAAGATGTTTGGAGCCCGCTTGTGACTGTGCATGAATTGCAGACTTAATTTGCGTAAATGGGCATAAAACCCACACATCTGACTATTTTGAAGTATTACGCAAAATTATTTGGACATCATCAGGCTTCTTCAAAGCTTATATTCACTTCATCTTCTCTATTTTACAAGCTTCGATCATGCTTTATTATAAAGCCAATACCATTAGAGAAAAAAAGGATTTAAAACTCAAATTGAATTAGAAGAGATTATCCTTGATTATTTTCTTTCATTTAAAATGTAAATTTTGATGCCAGCTATCTGGAACCAGAATAAAAGAAAGACTCCTGTTTGATGATTCATACTGACTCGTAGGATGCATTTAATAAGAAATTACAAGAACTCCCATTCTACACAGTTGAATAGGCTCCTCTCATGCCATGCTACTACATTTGTAACCCAAACTTTACAATTTCCCTTCCACTTCCCATGCTTGCAGACCTCCTGGGTCATGCTGGACCAAGCATCTTTAGGGCTAAGTGCATTAGTGTATCTCCTAAGTGGTGTTACTACGTACTCTTTAGGTTCTCCTGTGTGGGCAAGGGAAGGGGCACAAGAACTGTGGCTTCCACACAAGCGTGCCTTATCCACCATCGCTTATTATTAATTCAATTGGGTTATCTTGCTGCAAATAAAGCTTGAGAGTAGAATCACTGCTGTAACATCTATCAAAGCTACTTGCACTTGCGTAGCTGTGAGCCTAAAGCTTGTCCATTATTTTGAAGTAAACACGTTTTGGTTGAACTTTTCACTGTTACCAATGATCTGCTTTCCCATCTCCCACATCAAACCAAATTAACACGCAATCAACGTCTCTCAAAGAACGTGACAAAAACACATGAATGCGCTTGATTAAAATTCTGCTCGAGTCTGAACTATGATATCAACATCATAGATCAATAAGATCCAGACAGAAATGGATTACAGACAAATGAATATATATATATATATATATATATTATTCCCTCTTTTCCTTCATTTTCTATTGTACCTTTTTATATCTTCCTTCTAGCTTTTTTTCCTGGCTGCACCTGCCTCTTTAGAATGACATCTAAGAAGATCCACACTGCCATGTAAAACTCTATTTGCCCTATATAGACAGCACTATTATTTGTATTGCAGAGCAAAGCAAAATGCCAGTCTAATGGTGGAAAAAAGTGTACATTGTGTCCCAAAGGTCCTTCAGTCCAACAGAGAACAACCAGTGGAAAAAAAGCTGTCCTCTTCCTCTCCTTTATTTGTGGGAAATGGATGGAAGAGCAATGAGTCAAAACAAGAGGAAAAGCAGTCTTGAAACAAGTAAATCAACTAAAAAATAAATTATGAACTCAAGCAGAGCTTATGCGTGATAAGTCACTGGATAAAAAACAAAAGCCATCCTTGGAACAGGGCTATTCCTGCTAAGCAATATTTCACTCTTTCCCTAAATAACTTGGGCAAAGTCATGCAGGAAGACGTTGGCGGAGTCACAATTTAAGTTTTGACCTACAGGGTATCAGTTCAGTACAGATGTAACCTCCGGGGGTAGGTACGAGCTCAGGAAAGTCCACCTTTGCAGAATTTACCAGCTGAAAGGAGCAGGAAAACTATAGCAAAGGCACAGCATTAGGGTAATCAGTAATCATGGCCGGTTTTGCTGTGTGGAGGAGTACCAATAAGGTGTTTGCAGTGAAGTTTTCTTTTTCTTTCTCATAAAGCTCAGACCCGTCCTGGCTTTTTATGAGCTTAGTATAACATCATCCAACACCACACAGCAGTGACTGTGGAGTACAACCTGCCTTTCCTTTCTTATTTTCTTTCTTATTTTATACATCATTTCAAACTCACTGCAATAAGCCCACAAAGCCAGCAGAGGCTTTAAAAAGTTAATGAGAAAGATGCAAGAAAAATGTATTACTGTTTGTTTCAGAGAGTCCTGCAATGTTGGTGGTTATATACTCTGAGACGGTGGCAGCTCCACACCGTGGGGTTTTATTGCATTACTCTGGCAAGCAAACCAATGTATTGCTAATGACCAAATCTTTGTGTCCTTACTTAGTGGTGCTTTTGATAATAATGATGCCTGAATAAGGGGTTCAGGCTTGGCTCTAGTTTCAGTTTTCCAGCACAAACTAGGATGAATCCAAAGCAAAAGCTATTAACACAGTTTGAGTTTCATATGAAGGTTTGCATATTGCGTAAGTCCGGGTCTCATGGCTTTTCTATGCTTCTGACTTCATCAAATCAAGAACAGAACCACAGAAACATTAAGAATGATGCAGAAGTTATAACCAAAGATGTAACAGACTTCCAAAAGAAACTGCCTCTACAGAACTGAAGGTGCAAAACCAGGAAACAATTTTCATTTGTCTAAATCAATGTGCCTGTACTCAGAAACTACCTTTAACGCTGACACAAACCCATCCTAATGAATAAAAGTCTTTATTTTCCATAGATTCAGTCAACCCAAATAAAAACTATTATTGAAACAGACATTGGTAATAATGAGTTTTGGTCACCACAGATAAGCATTCTCTACTACACTTACACCACACTTTCAGTTCCTTTACTACTCAAAGCCCTCTGCTCTATTAGTCTGAAATCAAGAGGGTTCCGTTTTAATATATCCTGTGATTTTCCTTAAATATTTCAATAACATTTATACTGTACCTTACCCACAAATGAAAATTTTTCTTAGAGAAATATATGACATTCACAATATCTTTCAATATAAAAGTGTGGGGATTTTTCAATTAACATATGGAAAGCTTAGTTAAGGTAAGCATGCAGTAACCAGGACAGCATACATCATACCTGCCAGAAGATTTATGTGCTTTATTTCAAAATATTAAAAAACGCTTAGTTCCTTGTCTTTCAGACAGTAAACAGACTTGAGGATAAAAATGAATCCGTGTAGAATAAATAAATTTACATCTTGTAAATGCAGGATAATTATTCTGCAATTTATTTGATGACAATATGTAACTACAGATGGAGAAGTCCTTTGTTTGTGACTAACACACCTATTAAATTAATATAAATAATATATTGCACCTATATAGCTAAATCTGAAGTGAAGTCTATTACTTAACCAAAAATAGAGCTTCTAGCACCACCAAATATTACCATCTTCCACCGCCAAGAAAAAAATAAGATCCATGAATACCAGAAGAAAAGCCTGCTTTCAAAACACTTCCAAGTATGCGCTTGTTGTTTGGGCGCAGGTTATTAATTTCTACTGCTTTATTTTTTATTGTGGAATGTTTATTCCTCTTCCCTTTCCATCAAAAATGAAGAACGGGCTGTTCCTGCTCCTACTGATTTCAATGAAAGAAGTCTTTGTGCTTTGTGTCACACCTCACTGATGCAGGTTTGATTCATACAGATAACAACGGACGTTTTTTATAGCAGTTTTCCAAACACTGCAAAAAATTATTTCTCATTTGTAGAAGAATATATTTAAACATGAACTTTGTAACAATGGTCAGAAAGAATTACAAGATGAAGAGGAACAGCTATTTAGTTTGCTGTAAAGTCCAGTGAAATTAATTCACAGATTCCTGCTAGTTTAAAGAGGCTTTGGATCTGGACCTGGCTGAGATGAAGATTGTGATTTTACTGCCTCATGGTAACCAATGACTTTCAATCCCCCTATTGCTGACATTGAAGAGATAACTGAGATCATTCACTTTTGTTTAAAAATACATACCATAAAAATACGTACCATTTTAGCTCAAATTGTTCCTACAGAAAGAGAGGCCCAAACACTACTTAAAAAATTAGAAACAATAAAAATAAAGGAATGCACATATATATATATATATACACACACCCACACACCCACCCCCCACGTGGTTTTTGATTGGGTTGGAGTTTTTTAAGTGCTAATTTGAAAGGGCTCAATTCATATCCACTGGTATCTGGGGCCAAATATTTATGTATAGATCACAAATATATAGTGAAGATGAATGGGCATGATTCATAGCACATATAGTGCCTGAACAGAGTGTCCCCATAAAGCTTACCGCCTCTCTACACCAGCAAGATTGTCACCCCAGATAATGACAACTGTAGGCACGGAAGATTTTCAATCAGACTTCATGTGCTCTGTATCACGATCTGATGACACTTTTACTTGTAGGGCATGAGCATACTAAATCATACATTATCTCTGCACATATATCTCATTGGATGAAGTCTAACACAAAGCAGTACTTTTTTCAGGTGACAGACATTTGATGAATAGACACGTGAATGACGAAGACCACTTCTAAACGGTACAGTGCTACTATTGCAAAAGAACCTGTGCTTAAAATCATCGCACACGCACATGAAGTCTCATGGAAGGCTCTTGCCCGAATAAGGTTTTTGTAAGGGGCTCAGGGAGAGGCGGGGAGCTCTCTACTGGAAAGGCTGCCACGGCCAAGCCGAAACGAAGGACACGTGCAGAAGTTCACCTGGCATTAGAAGTGTCCAGGAGGGAGCTCTGACTCCAAGTTCGTATGGGGGGCTCCCTTCTTTCTCACAGCTCTGTAGCTGGGCCAGACTACCTGATTTTCCAACCACAGCTACACTAAAGATTTCACAGAAGCAGAAGATACTTATTTTGGAGCATAATCTCGTTTGCTCCAGATGGGAGAAGATAATCCTTCTCTGCCTGCCAGCTGATCCCTGAACTCCCCCAGCTATGTTCCTCCAAGGGACACGAATGCAGGCACCACCAGCCTCCCTCTGTGTCAAAGAGGGACAAACACCCGTGCCCAGGACTCCTCTCTGCACGAGGATTCAGATGACATGATCTGGGCCGGGACTCTGCAGGCACGGAATGATTATATTTGTGCTCTGCAACAAGCTGGCGCTGAGTTTCTTTAGGAGATGTGTTACATCTCTGTCATCTCTAGCTGCCACAAGGTATGAGGGTTGTTAGGGCAAGCCCTTTTCATCGAATGGCAAAGTACTGAATGCACATAATGCCTTGGACAGATGCACCGGCATCTTCCTTTTTCTTTACTGCAACCAGTTTTCTTGTCTGTCTTTTCTAATTTATGCTTATCTAAGCAAGGTGTAATACATGAGATTTGTCTTTTAAAACCAGCGTTCATTCCCTTCAACCTTCCCCTCACTCCTCAAGGCAAATTATCTTATAAACCTACCTCAGAACCAATGGGAGATGCGGGATTGGGTGATTTTTCAAGCGTATAAAGAATTTATGATCTTATAACACATGCACAAATTCACTGAAAACAAAAATGCCTCTCTTTGATTTCACCAACCAAAATGCACTAAAGTCTGAATACATTTAACTTTTTTCTATGCTCTTTCTACTGCTATGGAATTGCTCATATGCACGAAACTAAGGCTGCATTTGCGTATGACTTGTGCAGGACTAGAGTCTACTTTATAATGTGTATTCTTCCTTTTCTATGCTGTATCTTCCATTTTCATTATGCTTCAATTAATACACTGAAATATGCTGAGTGGTTTCACATGAAATATGTTTCTCATTTTAATCAGTTTAGCATCAAAGGTTTTAGGCTGGTATTTTCTAGGTTAGTGCGTAGGGTGTTTATTAATTTGTCTGTGATGCCTTCTCTCATTAGCGTTTAATGGAATTTCAAGCAATCCCAGCAGCTAGTAGATAATTTATTTTTTAAACATTCTTATCAGTGTATTAAACAATCAGGGTCTCTATTGTTTCTGAATAATCTGGAGTGCTTGTTTCATCTCCAGATTAGAAAGCTGGTACACTCCGAGTCCTGATTGCACAGGGCTGAAAAAGAACCATTTTTTATTTGAATTTAGCATGATTGAAAAGTAGCAGCCTAACAACCCCTGAGATTTGGATCCTCCGATATTCCCTTTGCAAGAACATGACCAAAATAAATGCCGCCGAGTCCTGACATCCAGCTCATCTATTTACTGGCAAAAAAGGTCCCTGCCACAGCCTTAGCCAACACACAGGACCTCTCTGTGTTGGAAATCTGCTCCAGCAAGGCAGGCTCAAACCAACACCAGAACCTACCTCCTCTGCTGCTTATGGCTCTTGCATTTGTCCTGATAGCAAGGAGGCCTATTTAACAATACCTGTGTTATGCAAATATTCAGCAGCTGAGAATGTAGCAATGTCTACTAACTACTGACCTTTGCTGCATTTGAACCTAAGATACTGAGTTTAGACAGCCAAGAGTTTCAGCACCCCTAAAATAATGTCAATAATCTAGAAAGAAATGGAGTATTGCCATCAGTAAAGCAATATCTTAAAAATCGGCTTGTGTTCCAAAAAGATTTTTAAAGGATCCCATAATAGCCCAAATAGACTTTTCAATACTACATGAGTGTTTAAATCATACATTTGAAAAAACCTGACAAATTAAGTACCAAAATGAATTGCAAAGGCATAGTTTTTTCTCACAGAGAAAGTTTTAAAATCTAATAATAATCTCTGTAGGGAAAACAAAAATAAAGGTTTTCTATTTTTAGAAGAGTGAATAAAACCCAAGAACATGGAAGGGGGTTTCCATGGACACAGCCTGTCTGCAGTAATCGAGAGGCGTGGTTTGGCGTATGAAACAGTAATTCCAATGTTGGATGGAGGTGAAACATTACTATGCAAACAAATCTGAGGTTATTTTTGTTTTCATTCCTCTGACATTCCTCTCTCAAGCCTATATGAATAAAGAACTGTATCTTCTTGATCACAGTGCCATGAAATCACATTTACATCCTCATTCCCCGCTCATGTTCTTGTTTCACTTGGTTTAGCATGCCAGACAAGAGTCAGAAACCGACTGCAGCCATATGAAAATGGCTTAGCCACATGTGTATGAAAGACAGACTCAACAACCATTAAACTAGGTCTCATGAGTTTGTCAATGATCTATGTATCGCTAAAGTTTTGCTAAAGAAGAGAGCTCAGCATTTTACATGGAAGCTTGATTCATCCCTCCTGGTCCAGAAAGGGCACACTGCAAAACAGCAAGGCTACTGTTTTCCAGACCCGATATTTAATGTGTCACTGATATTTACAGTGCTCTTTAGCCTCTGCTTTCCTTTTTGTCCCTTCTGCCCTTCTTTTCTGTGAAGGGATCCTCTTGCTTTCCCCTACTAATACATAATCTTGCACAGTCCTCAGAGATGCTTTCCCCTGGATTATCATTTTTCCCTTCCTGGGGCTACCAGAAATAGAAAACAGAGCTGTAAAGACAGTTTCCAGGTGTACCACCCCCCCGTCCCCTGTAGATAACCTAGATGCAGTACTACTCAGGCGGATGGTTTTGTATCTCTGAGTGTAAGATGGTTTGAGAGATCCTTGACACAGTGAAAGCTCTTCTGTCTTTGGAAACCTCGAAGTCAATATAGAAGTCACGCCAGCCCTCACAGAGCTGGTCCCTCTGCACTACGGACGGGCACCAGCTCCTATCGGTGGGATGCTCTTAAAAGCAAAAATGGCGAGGACCAAAGACACCCAGCACACTGCTCTACTTTGCCAAAAAAACAGCCAAACATTTACTGTAATTCTTACAGGATCAAACACCCCGGCAAGGTTGAGTGGAGAGGAGAAACGACAATAAAAGAAGAAAATCTATCACTGGACTGCCTGACTAGCTGTTTCTCAGGAAAGTTATTCTTTTCTATAACAAGAAGTCAGGAAATGTTTAAAATCTGTCTTAGAAAAATAACTGTAGCTGATTAACTGGTTTATTGTTTTCACTATATTACACATGGAAATAACCAAGGATTTGTCTCAGAGACAAGCAGCCATCTTGTACTGACTGCAGTGGAAGTTGTTGCAGAAGAGATGTGCACATTACATTTATCTCATGTGATGCTCAATTACTTCTTTTCAAAACAGATGCAAATCATAGTTTTTCTCATCAAGGAGTAGTTTACAGGCATTTTACCCAAGTCCATACACTACTGTCAAGTGTATGATGATAAGAACCTGGCTCATCCCATGTTCTTCTGTGAAAAAAAAAAAAAAAAAAAAGTAGTTTTGCTATCTCTCATTTTGTGATGCTCTTCACCTAAAATAAGAGCAATTCCACGAGAATGTATCTGCTGGTGTATGGGAGAGATGTAACTATTATCAGTGCAGAAAATACATCCTTCAGCACGTAGTCCTTGAGTTTTTCCTTCAAGGAAAATGGCAGCAGGAAAAACAATGAGGCTTGACACCCAAGGAATGCTCTCAAAAGGCTAACAAATACCAACTTGCATAATTAAAATTATCTTTCTGTCAAACACCAAGATAACATGAATATGAAATAATGCCACATTTATATGCTTAATTATAGAATTCAGGTTGTTTAGAATACAGGCTGTTAAAAGCAGCAATGAAAAATTCAGCATAATGGCAACATATGTTAATTCTTGCTAATTGTACAAACTATTTGGATCATACCCTATGTAAACCCCTTCCACGCCTCCCAGATTTGCTTGCAAGCTACAGTACTAAAACTGAAAAGATTACTGTACACCTTTTCACAGGGAAGTTACTAATTGCCATGCATTTCATCCTGCGGTCTTCTTCCCTACAAATGAAAACATAGCAGGAGTGAGTGGTTTTACCTGATTAAACAGAACACATCCTCCTGAAGGAGTGGTATTAGAAGCAGAAGTTACAAACTGATTTTCTTGTTATTATTTCAAAACATACAGTACAATATATCCAGTATGCATCCAATAACACACCAACCTGATGAAGCTCCCTGCATGCCCAAATCTCAGATGGCAATTTAGAAAGCCCACACTTCGGTGCTGCCTAATCCCAGCTGTGCACACCTGTCAGTGCCTGCACAGCTCCCTAAGCAACTCCCTCGCTGCAGCTGCGCACAAGTTCACCAGCCCAAGGATTAAGTTCGCTGAATAGGGGGATAAGATAAGGGGAAAGAGTAAAGATATTGGAACAGATAAAGATGGTGAAGAAGAGGTCTAAGGGATGTGAAGGACATAGGGGAAAATAGCAAAGTAGAGTATAAAAATAGAAAAAAAATCAGAAGATTGTATTACAGTCAAGACTAGGAATGCATGTGGATGATCTGAATACTTTTATAATAGATATATTACATTCGTTTGGTCCCTCAAATGTTACAAGCCTACACAAAATTAGGAGAGTCCTCCCAGCTGTAACTATGTATTTTTGGAGGGAAATGTGAACTTGGAAAAAAAAGAAAAAAGCCATAATTTCTGACATCTACTTGGAATACTCTCTAGATTTACTTCTTTAGGAATTGTTGATGAAACAACAGTAGAAGGAGGCCTTTTTCCCCATGGTTAATTCTCCTTGTGCTTTTACTTACACACTCTGTCAGCAGCTGGAGAGGGGTAAATTCTGCAAGAGGATGGAGTTGAGAGCTGCTAGGCTTTCCTCAGGTTCATCTCATTTCCTGCCATTTTGTACACGAGAGGTGAGTACGCACAGACCAATAATCACATCCAGCAGTCCTAAAGCAATCCTTGTTCAAGTGAATGACCCCAGGCAACTTCCGATCACATCCCCAGTCAAGAAATAAATGCACACATGAAAGAGCAGTGAAGAAAATTATTCAGCAGGCTCACGTAAGCCATTTGGTATTTGAAAATAATAATAATACTACTATAAAAAAATCCTATGGTTCTGTCTCTAGGGGAAAAAAAATGCTAAATAATTAAAAATTCTCTTTTAAAATGAGACCACTGGATTAAATTTAAAAATATATGCTTCAGAAATCTTACAACTGACAAAAAATATTAGTGCTATTACCAGTCAGTGCAAGTAATGGTCTCTTATCAAGGAAATTTGACTGATGGACCAACAGCATGGAAAAAAAGAGGTTAATTCACCTCAAACAGATCAATTTAATTTTTCAAGTTACCGTTGTTGAGATTCAAAGCCAGTCTGGTTTTGAATGATTGAATATAAAAAGTGTCCAAATGAAAGGGAGAATGCAAGTTACAGCGAGGGATGTATTCCCATTCTGATGTAATGAAATTTATGTGCACAGATCCCATTAGCATCAATTGGAACCTGCACACAAATAGCTGAAATACAAATTACTTCAAATTTACCTACATAGACATGTTCATGGACTACCTCTTGCAGCGTCTTTTGACTGTGAAACGTGGACACTGACAAAAATATGATTTAAAAAAAAAAAAAATGTAGAAACGACATACACTCTTTTCTATAGCAAAAAGACTGGTCTGTGGCTTATGTGCGCCCAAGAAATTTCCAAGACCTCGATCAAGGGAAGACTCATCATATTCTTCCTTTGGCAGCACTAGAAAAATTCTCTCATCTCATTTCCTCCAAGCTCAACTTTGATTTTAGGAGTCTGATATAAGGACTGCTGCAATATAGGATTTAGCTGAAGAAATAGGATCTTCTAAGGCATACGTGAGGCAAAAATTCCTCATAAGATTACCGCAGAAAATCTTTGCAACATCTTAGTGGGTTTACATTGGTTGGTGGATTTCTCAGAGCAATTGGTATGCTGTACATCAAGCTTCCATGGGGTTAGGTTTGATCACGCAAAAACTGAGAACAGATTTGGAAATTCAGACCACAACTGGAAATTACAACTTCCATTCCAGTGGAAATAGAAGGAAGCTTGCTGTGTGTCAGATCAGAATAAAACGTAGAATTTCAAAATTTTCAGGCAAGCAGAAATTCTCAGTGATACAGTCCTTTGAGCATGGCAACATTTCATTGAAAGGATAATAAAAAGGGACAATATATAAAAGTCCAAGTGGAAAGAGGTGAAATGCAATGACAAAGTTGAATCTACTAACTTACACGTTTTTCCACCCGCAATTTGGAAGAAGTTTATGTATCCCTGAGAAACACTTAAAATTTGATTAATCTGCATTTTCTGACAGTACACTGTTGTGTCAAGAATTTTTACCCATGCGAGTCATCATATTTTGAGCATCTTGTGACAGTCATGGAAATGTTCCCTACAGACAGAGAGTCAACTCCCTCAGAACAACAAAAAGGAGGCAAAAGACACTTTCACTAGAATTAGGTAAGTTGAATGCATTGCAGACTTTCTGGGATTTCTGAATTTAAATTTTAACCCCAGAGATCCTTTTAAAACCCCTTGTATTTCTAGGGTTTTAAAATACACTACTTTTATGAACAAGGATAGAACTTTGTAGACAGGAAATATGGGATCCTCAATTGATATCCTTCAATGTTTTATTTTTCATCAAAATGTGTTTCAAATTATATATGATCAAGACAAAAAATTTCAGTTGAGAGTGATTTTTTCACAAGACAAGTACCTTTAATTGCCTTTTACCGTGATCAACGTTGACTCAGTTTGATTTTGCCAATAATTCATGAGCTTTCATGAATATGCATATACTTTTCTATACAGGTTGGCATTATTAAATTTGACTTTTCCCAAGAGCAGGGAAATTAACTGAATGAAAGGGGAATTAAGAAGAACAGGTGATAAACAAATGCATATGAAGAGAATCCTTGATGTCACTTAAGCTGGTTTGGCACACATATCCCCTTCTTGCCCCAAGATTCACTCACTGCCAGGTCCCAGGTTACTGTTTACCCTGATGATGTGTTTTGGTTTTTTGAATGTCTTGATGAAAGCCTTTCCAGCCATAATATGCAGCAATTTATGATGGCAATATCATTCAATTCTACTGCGTGAAAATGCCCCGACCCTCATAATTTTAAAATAATTTCTTTTTGCTTTCATCAGCCAAAGATCACCATAAGTTTGCTGCTCAATGGAAAGCAAAACAGTGACTATGCATTTTGCTTCCTTTAGAGAGAAAGCATATCTGTCATTCATGTCACAGAGTAGTTGTCTCCAAAAATAAAACATTCCATTCATGTAGGAAAACTGCCTGGAACCACAAAAGACTGTTTTTTCTCCTAGAGCAACGCTGACACGTTTTATGCTGGCATCTACTTTGGCTTACATGCAGCATATACACTAAGGACCTGGTATGCCACGTCCAAATCATGTTGAAGCCTCTCTGAAGTAAATGGATGGGGACCTCATCCATTAAAAATTTGGACAAAAACCTGTGAAGAGCCTCTGATTCACTTCAAGTGAGGCAGTCATCCTCTGCCACGTCTGGGATTTCAGTCTGGACATCTGCTCCCGACGAAAATCTAAGGCTCCAGATTCTACTCCCAAGCAGAGTACCAGTCTGTGAAAGCACCCAGCACCCTCAGCTTGGCTTTCCTGGAAACATTCAGCTACGCTCAGTCTCTGATCTGTGATTCTCAAACAAAAGGATATTTTCAATAGGGAATGTCATTATCCAGGATTCAAATCAAATAGATCAATAAGAACATTCCCCATCCCTCCACCCCCACAAACACCCAACCCTGAAATCTATAAAAGATAAATGAAGTTACTTTCAGGTTTATGATATTGTAGAGAATTTAAGTTCATGTATTTCAGACACATGGAAGGAGAAAGCTCTGAGCACTGACAGCTTTTCAGGTAAGTGAATTGTACGTTACACGAATAAAGTAGGAAACTAATACTTGAGAAACAACAACAAACAAACAAAAAATTAAGCTGTCAAACAACAGTCAGAATACCAAACCAAAAAAAGTACCCCACCCTGCACCCCTAGCTCTAGAGCTGGCATAAGACAAAAAGCAGACAAAGAGCAATATCTAACACAAAAGCAGAGTCTCCTATTCAGGGAAGCCAATAAGCTTAATAGAAGGAAAGTGAGGAGGAAATACCACATTTAAAAATCTAGTGATAGGCTCACTTGGAAATATAACTCCCTGGTTTTCTTTTAAAATCTCCCCCATACATATGCAGTGCAATGAATTATATTGAAATGGATGAGCTCCTGTCATCTATTATTTGAAATGTGAGTTGAGGTTCACTTTAAATCATTCCTCTGCCAGAGAACAGATAAAAAAGAGGACCCAATAGTTTCGACTCTGAAAGCCATTTCACCATAAATATATGTCTCTTGTTGACAGTATATTGGATGAGCTTATTTACAGATTCCTGTTCCTACGGTCTTAGATGGTCCCCAGCCTCTTAGCTTTATTCTCATTACAGTATGTATTTTAGGTAGTCATATATAGGAAAAAAAATCATGGTTTTAGAAATACTCGTACTCTTCCTCCCCTAATTAATAAAAACTAAGAGAAAAGAGTGGATAGCACAGGACAAACTTGCAAGCACAGAACTGTACTTCACAAGTGTCTTTGCTAAACCATATTGCTGTACAGACTCTGACCTGGGCACTGCCTCTTTTTGCGGAAGGACAAAAGTCACATTTTTTTGGTATTTTTTTCCAGTAAACTCGCTGATAAAAATAAAAGCCATTCACGGAGGACTAGACACAATAAGGCACTCGGAATAACAGCAACATGATTTCAGCTAATTCTTCTTTCTTCCTCCCCTTGTATGGGACAGGTGACATCTCCCAAACTTGTGCCCAGTGTCAATGTTATCTTATTACTTTCTCTGCCACTTCAAACCTCAGACCATCGTGATGGTCACCTGTATAACAACCTTGAGAAACTGGTGCTTCCCTTTTACAAAGATATGAACAGTGGAAGACTTGATAACTCAGAAATGTACTCACTGGCAATCAACCCACATTTTCATAATAATGATAAATACGTGATGTGTCCAACTGATGGATGGCTCAGTCACTGGCTGCTTCCTATTTTTAGCATCACTATGACAAATAAATATGGATGTGCTGTGAGTGGGCTTGATATTTGTGCTGCTTGGTTGTTGGTTTTTTTAAAGAAATACTGAGTCTTCTCATAGATATTATCTGATAAAATTAACTTTAAGTGACACCCCTGAATAAAACAACCAAAAGCCTAGCAACATTTTTTCCTAGCAAAGCTAGAAAATTATCTTCCATGCCAGCAATCAGGATGAAGACAACTGTCTACATTTCTTGCAATGATGCATGCATGTTTTTGTAACAAACAATGGAAATTATTTGCCTGAATTTTCAGATCCCAAGTATTATATTAAAGTTAGAAGCTATATACTATATATATCACAGATCAGTGGGTGAAGCAATGGTTGTATAGGAACCTGTATTAGAACACGGATTAGTATTTTGCACGGTAGAACATGAACAATTACAGCATTATTAATAGATTGTGTTTTCATTTACATTTGAAGGATTATTATATATACACACGTGTACATATACATGTATACACACACACAAATTTCTAAATTAAACAAACTTTGTCTACTGTACTATGGTTAAATTATTGTTTTCCCTCTGAAAGCACATCTTATCAAAAGTCCATTATGCTTTGGAGAACTTGGTCACTGGGAATTTTGATGCACACTGTTGTGCAGCATTTCAATTGTGAGGTTTGAATAAAGGTTTAAAAGGAGCCCTAAATTCAGGAAAGACTTTAATATCTAAATAATTTGAATGAAGTCCTACCTTTAAATTGCATATTTTCATGAAAATAACTCCACAGAGTGCTAGCCACAGAGCGGGATCCTGCTTTCCAAGGCTGTAAAACATAGATGAAAGACTACTGCTACACCCAAAAGCTTAGAAGAAAAAGATCATCCTGAACAGTTTTCCGAACATCTTTCCAGAGCTACTGCTTGAATCTGCAGTTCTCCCGCTGAATTTTGAGTTACTTGCAATTAGATTAGACATATTTCTGCCACGCGTTTGCTTTGAAACACTGAATACATGTTAGATTACAAATATGCCTTGTTTCAACATATGTTAAACACTCCGTATCTCTTAACATAAAACAAACAGCTACAGTTATAACACCACTCTTATTTTCTGTGCCAGGTTTTAATTACATAGAAGTGGAACTCAGAGCATTGCTCAGTCCAGTAAACACTATTAATAGCCGTGGATCACGTATGTAATTCCTACAATGCAATTTGAAACACTGGTATGTATAATTTCAATATTATAATTATTCATTCTGGGCTGTTTCATAGACATATCTCAATATTGTTTTACTGATTCACATCAACTCTAATTAATGTCCGTAAAGCACTTGATCATGCAAGGCATTACGTGAATGCCAGGGATTTTTCCTACAATATAGTTTTAACAAATATTCCTACTATTCATTATTTATGAATCATGAAAAGGTATTTGATACTTGACAGACACACAAAATGACAGATTTTCTGTCCTTGTATGCTTCATAATGTAGAGGAATATAAAAATAAGTGTATCGGTTTGCTTTTTGTCAGTTTATCTTGACATAATAGCAGCTCAAAGATTTGCATCATCAGAAAGACTTGGTGGATCTACGGAGAATCTTAAACTCTTTCGATTTGAAATCAGCTGTATTTTGATTCCAAGTACAGAGTCAGCCACTTGATACTTTAAAAGATGTTTAAAGGCTTAGAATAAACAATTTTAAAAAAAACCCAGCTAATTGCAGCAGAAAATATGAGCTTTGCTTCAGAGAATCATCTTTTATTTTTCCTAAGCCGGTAATTCTAGCATTTCTCAGAGGGAGTTTTTCTTTCTTTAGGTATGCAAATCAATTTTATACATATTACTAATTAGAATTATAATGAATGTGCTTTTGGAAGAGATGTTGGCCTATTTGCTCATTAACTGGAGGGTAGAGAAGCAGTCTTGTGATTTGCTCTCTTGATTCATGATGTTGCACTCTCAACCACACGCCATCCACCCTGTATGGTACTTTCTGTAGGGCGCCCAGCAGCAGCGCGAGGTTGGGGAGCAAATGCTATTCTAACGCTGGAGAGGGGCTGAACTCTACCCTGCTGTGGTGAGTGTTGCAGACAGCCACCGTTGGGGTTTTAGAGTGTAGATACAACAAGTATGACTCAGAAAATCTCTTTTCACAGAACTCAAGTCATCTTTGCGGATCTGAGATATGGTTGCTCATATAATTTATCTTCTACCGGTTTTCATAATTAGAAATTATGAAACTACCACTCTTGTTTTGTACCCTTGTCAAAAGACCTCCTTGTGCGGTATATTTTATTTACAATATATTCCCATAAGCCAGATTCTTTATAGGCACTTCAGGTCAATGGTAAGCAGTCCACTACATAATAAAAACACTAGAAGACAAACACTAAAAGAAAATACTACAAGAAAAGAACATGCACGGAGACAGCTGGCCAAAATCAAGAACAGAGCCATGGCTACAGCTTCAAGAAGATGCAGGAGTTTCTTGTGAGAAATTGTTAATTTAAAGCACTCCAGCATAAACCCTACATGTGCCTCAACAAACCAGGATGGTTTTAGGATTACTAGCCATTTAGAAGCAGGAAAACATATAATCTTGGAAAACGCAGTTCCACAGAACATGTCCCATGCTTAAACATATTAAAGGAAGACAAAGATAATAATAAAAAGATCTAGGAGCTATGGACCTGGTAGATGAATAAATGACAGGTTAGATACAACTGACAAGTGCAATCATAAAATAGTCTCATAACAGGTCTCATAACAGGTTGCACACAGGCTAAGAATGTGTACCACATGGCTTCAACTAAAAGACTAGAAATTAGCATCAAACAACCCTTGCACAAGGACCTAGCTCTAGTGCACGGCTTCAATTTTAGCTCATTCAGAGTCCACATCTTGCAATCGACATCTATACTGATTCCAGTTCAGAGCCAGTAAAAATACCCGCTTGCTTCTGGGGCTGCCTTCGACTCCAGCTCTAAATTCAACCCAATCTTAATCCCTCTCCAGAATCTCCAGCTCACCCCAACCCTAATTCTCTCCCAAAGTCCACTGCTACGAGATATTTCATATACAGGCACCTTTATACCACCTCTGAATAACTGAGGATCTGGTTTGCATTGTAAATACCTGCACCTACAGTTTAAAAACAATCCCCCGATAAGCTGCAAACTGAGAAAAAAAAAAAAAAACAGCAACCTCATACAAAACTATTCGGGAAGAGAGTAAATCTCAAATTCCATTGCATCAGCTTTTACAGTCACTTGATGGGAAAGGTACCCCTAGCTATGAATATTTTAGTGAGAAGAAGCCACATCTTATCACCTCATCAAAATATATGCACATAATTCTCTTGTATTACTGTTTTATAAAACAAAACTGTGTTTGTAGGTTACCAGATAGGAGTATTAATACTCTACTCTTTTACAAGACTTCTCAAAGCACTTTAGCAAGGGAGGTTATGTTGCATTCATACTTCCAATGCAAAGCACAAGGTCATTTGTACATGGCACAGCTAGGAGCAGAGTTGGATCCTCATTCCCGCTTTATTTAGCTACTGCGCTCGACTGCCAATGCAAAGCATTCCTATAATGCATACCGTGACACTGGGAATACAGATATAAAGTTCTTATTATAGCCATATTCCTTACCGTTTATAATATGGATGGAATTGACTGTGAGTAGGATGGAATGTTCTCTGTCAATATTACTTCAGGAAACAACCTTTGCTGGTTAGTAACAGTACATTATCATGCCACTTTCCAGACCACCCATTAAGGAAACACAGAACTTTCTAGCCCCCCCACTGACATCACATACTGAGCTATTTGCCTGACTTCAGGTGTTTGTTGAAGGGCTGTTTAGCATAACGAGAGCCAGCTATGCTTGCCACGAATTTCACAGCAACCTCCAAGAAATTCTGTGGGGAAGCTATTGGCTGAAGTTATGTATAAAGCATAGTTTTGGCTGCACTTGTGTGCGTCGTGACTAGCAGACATCAGCATATTCGGGACCCACTCATGCAACACCCAACTGGTCTCAGCAGCAGAAAGAGACAGGAATAAACAGTTTGGTTGATTCAGAATTGGACAAGTAGTACCGGTCACTTAGCAACCTTCACTTCTTGGAGAGATACAGATGGTTAAACACCTGCAGCAGTCTTCAAATCAGGGACTAGATTTTTCTCTCATGCCAGTTTGACACTTCAAAAGCTTCTTCCATTTTACACAGCTTCGTACGTTACGTCCTCGCAAGAGGGAGGGGAGTCATCAATCAATTACTATAAGCAAGGCTGGAGTAACCCATTCAGTCACAAAAATTGAATGAATTAAAATGAATGTGAATATAGTCTTGGGCACAGAGTATTTTCCTGGGGAAGGTTTTTGTTTCAACTTCCTTTTATGTAAATATGTTGCCAGGAAATATCAATCTGCACGCGCTTTATGCAATTCAATACAGCAATCACCTTTAAGCAGCCAGAAAGAACGCAAATAAAAAGGATACTCACTTGATTCTCCCTAGTTACGCTCATTTGGCACATTACATTTTGATTATTAACAATCTATCTGTATAGATGCCTGCATTATATTCACTGCTTTTACTCCTCCTCTGTTAATTTCATACACAATATAAAAATCAGAGATTAAAGAACCACAAAGTACAGTGCTTTACTGCGTACTACTGGATAAGTTATATACTTTGTCATGTTTATCACTTAGCGGTGGCTGGCAGAGACTTCGGTCTAATGGGCAGCTTATTAGCCTAGGTGAGCAGGGCTGTATTCCTAGTGCTGCCACTGACCTGGTGCATAAATTCAGGAATGACATTTTGCTTCGCTCTGCCTCTGGGTGGATCCACAGCTTAGGAACCGATGCGGCTGATGTATCGAGGACATGGATGTTCTGACGAACACTATTACGGTAACTGTGCTGCTACTCCCATTTTGCAGAGAGGCAACAAATCTCATGAGCTCACATTCTTCTTTCCAGCAGCACTAGATGTCATTCTCAAAACTGATGGCAAAAACAAACCGTCAGACTGTGGGATTTCTTGACTCAGTGTATCTGTGAGTCCAAAAGCTCATGAGGAGTTATAGAGAGATTAGACATTTGCAAGAATATCAGTAATATCTAAGGTTGTAATTGTAAATTCAAAACAAAAAACTCAGCCCTTAAATGCTTTAGAAAGCACATAAACTGCTTTGCTTCAGGGAAAATTTCTAGAGCTTTTCCTATCTTTGAAGACCAGAGAAAATTTCCCCCTGGAGTTCCTTAGACTACAATTGCCTTTTGTTTGGGTTGCCTCAGAAGCCCGTGGTTTAAACCCTATCTGTGACAGCTAAGGACTACATAGACACTGCACTGATCCAATACATTATCTCCCATGTTTCTGTTCTGAAAATACTATCAATTTTATATAAAACTTTCTGCTTTCCTCCTTCATCGTATTTACCGCATGAATGAGCCAGCATACAAATTTAATCTCTCTTTTTTGAAAGACTGAAGACAGCATTCCAGCCAGATACTGATCTACTCAGGCTCTTTTATCTCTCTAATGGTCAATGCTGACATGTACTTAAGGAGGCTGAGAAAACAATGACAAAATAAACACTGGCTAAAGAAAAAATCATTTCTGCCATCGACTTAGATAGCTCAGGATTTCTGCACATTACCGAGTCCGCTATGACTAAAGTCCGTTATGATCTGCCCAGATATGATGACTTTGGTTGGCTGTGTAGTTTATTGCAATTCTAAATGTCGCTATTGATTCAGACACTCACTGATATTTTTCTGCATGGACAGACATTATTTTAAGCGCTGCTTTGTTGTTATGGCTAATGTATTTGTGGGCAAGCTACTCATCAGATGACCATGCGCTTGATTTTCAACCCCTATGTTAATTATATCCCAATGTATATCTTCCTCAAGAAGGACACCTCTTTCATTAAGAACATTGGTTATGTTTTACCAGCATAAACGTATGACGCTAAGGTTTCAGTTTATGGGTGCTTGGGGGTTTTTTCCCTTAACAATTTAATAACCATTTTTTTGGCATTTTAAGGTGTTGCTCTGCATGTGCGCACAAGGATGTGATGCAACACCTGAAGATGCATCACTGACAGCCTTATGGAAGGTATGTTAGTAAAAAGAAAAAAAGTTGAGATGGTGATGTACCCCAAGGGTTCACGCTAGGTCCAGTACTACGTAAGCTCTTCAGTAACGGATGACAGGACAGAGGGCACC
>JANHGO010001668.1:0-33178 GCA_024606505.1 Aquila spilogaster
CCCCCCCCCCCCCCCCCCCCCCCCCCCCCCCCAAGAAAGTGTCTGCTTTGTGGAGACAATTTCCAGACTTGGTTCTGCTTTCCTCCTTTCCCTCTGTAAACTCCTTTTTTCTTTGATACGTCTTTTCCAAAATTACTCAGGGTCGACCCGTATGGATGGTACTGGATAAACTGTCTAAGCTGCTTTTCAAACACTGCAAATAATTGTTGTGAAAACTTGATAGGGCAACTACATGGCTCTATTATCTACACTTCCCAGCCTGCACTGGGAAGAAATCTGTTTTAAAAGCATTGTTTCTCTAGAACATGCAAATAAATTTGACTAGAGCAGCTGTGCAGAGAAATACTGTTGTGCTGTCATCTCCTCACCCCTCTGGACTCAACCTGGCCCTGATAATTAGCCTTGGCTCCCGTGGGAAGAGAAATGCGCTGACTAAACAATTGTTCCTGTTATCCGGGTTTCCTACTGTGCTGGGAGTTCTTTACTTTAATTTCATTAACTGCCTTAAAGCTCAGCCATGTGCAAAATGTCATCTTTTTTTCCAACAAAATCTGCATTAAGGTAAATGCAATTGTTTAATAGCCTAGTTAGTGGGGTGAAGTGAACAAAGAGCTGCACGACAGGTTCTTCATGTGAGTGAGTGCAAATTCAAATCTATTTAACTACTGTAAATTGATTTGAAGGCAGCACCAGATGTGCCACTAGATTTCCATTTATTCCTCACAGGAAGTCAATGAAATGCATGTCGTCTGGAAATCGTCCCAGGGAAGCAGATGTGATGTGTTTATCGAGGCTTTGACTAAAGACCAATCCTTGAAGCTTCAGATAGGAGTTAAGGGTGCTCAGCATCTCCCAGGAGACTCCCAGCATAATGGTAGGCCACAGTGTAAGTGGAATCTGCTTTGTGTTATAGGACATAGGTTCAAAAAATCTTTTGAGTAATTCTGTGAATGGAAGACTAAAATCAAAATCAAATCAGATATTTAAACCATAATAATTCTTTCCTACTGAACCCAGATGAGACTACTTTGCTTCAATGATCAACATCGTAATTCTCCAGTTCAATTTTCTTTTCTTTTGAAAAGTTCATTTCCTGTGGCCCTTTTCTAAGATCTCAACGTTTACAGGAAACCTAACTCTCTAACACATCCCAGTTGGAGAGAGTTTCCACTGCTCACAGAAAGGTACTGAAAGGTACAAAAGTTCAAACATACTCAGCTGCAAATGAGCTCACCCTCACCAGTTCTCTGCAGCTGATTATAATAAAAACATCACCTCCCATGTGACCAGCTCTTGCCATTGAAAAGCAATAATGTCATCTCCGGTGGGATCCTGGATGACATACAGCTAGTATTAAAACACAGATATTTCTCCAGATTTCCCCACAGCCTGTAATTTCCTTTAGTGGAAGGATAATGCGATCGAGCAGAGTATAAAAAGGGTAAAGGAATAAACACCCTATTAATATTAAAGGGAAAAAAGAAAAGATGACCACCTTATTAACACAAATTGTAGCTTGGCAGTTGGGGTAAACACATGGGACTGCACTGATAATAAGAGTTGATTTTTATTCTTATTTATTATATAGGAAAGTATATGGCTTTGAACAAAAAAGAGTTGCTATTAGCATTTATTCCTTCAAGCTAAAAATGTTATTATCAGGTCTGATCAAATAATCTGTGGAAATATTAGCTTTATTGGGCATTTGATCAAGCCATCAGAGCATTCAGATGAGCATCTGTAATACAAAAAATTTGCCTTTCTGTACAAGAATGCTACTTCCAAGAAATATCACAGACTTCTAAATTCTGCTGTGTCTGGCAGCCTCAAGGAAGAGCAGAGGCATTCCTATGAAAAGAATAAAGGGCAAAATACTTGCTGAGTAGCTGTCCTTGCTCATTATAGATGGGCGATTACTTGCCTAGCATTTAATTTGTGGCATTCTTTTCTTCCTTTCTAGAAAAAAAGGACCGTTATATTATGCATATCTGTCATGAAAGAAGAGGTGAAATACTGTTACTCACAAACAAAAGAATTCAGATATCCTTAGGAACATCAGATAAGGATTACAATATACCCCAGAGTTTGCTTGAGACAACCAAAGCCGTGGGGAGGCTATGCAATTTCCAGATGCTCCTCTCAGCTAGATTCCATCACCAGGCAGGGAGATGTGTTGTAATAAAAATGTAATATCATCCTTCATGGTTTTAAGAACCTACTCTCTGAGTAGGCAGTATTTACATAAAGCTAAGAAAGGAATCTCTTCAGAAATATCCCACCCAACCTACAGAGTCTGAATGCAGTAAACATTGTCGGTAAATATTCATATTGAATCAGATTCTTTTGGTACACAGACAACAGATTTTCAAAATAAAGGACACTGTTATTTTAACAGAGCAAGAGGAATTGCTAGCATTGCAGACTAATCAGTGCATTGGAAATTGCTGAGTAGGTATTGCTTTATCGTCACAAAACCCAAACAAACCTTAGAATGTGTATTAGCTGCTGACAGCTTCAATAACTTCCCTGAAGCCATTTACAGCTCTTCCCAGCTCTTTATTATTTCTCTGAAGAGAGATCACTGGACTAAGTGGGCCTGAGAAGATGCATAACTTACAGTGTACCATCTATCATGATCTGTTAGGATTACGTTTAAGAGGCTACAGAAAGGGCAAAGTGGGCCTAGACTTGACACACAGCTCAAAATGTGAGGAGGAGAGATGGGGCATTTGAAAAGAAGTCTTCAAGGTACATTACTGCTGCCCATACCATCAATACTGAGGCAACACTTATTGGGGTGCTTTAGAGATACACATGGCTCTGAGAATTAGCCATCATTGGTAACAGCCTGAAGGACCAACCAGAGAAACTAACATTTGCCAGTGCTCAGAAAGGTTGGGCTAAACCCTCTGTGCTAATTCCCCATAAGTCCTCATAGGATCTCAGTAATGTGCATCCACTATAAAATTATGTCTACCATGCTTCTCCACAGATAAAATACTCTTATCAAACATATTCCTTTTATGCACAAATAATACCACACTCTGTTTTAAAATTATACTTACTGGTCATACCACAAACTGCTACAATGTCCTGTTAAAACATGGTTGTGTGTGCTACATACTCGCCTTCAACTGCTGTGGCATATAGCGGTTTGACTTATGCTATGGTATGAGTTGGATTGGTTTGAATGCCAATAACTCACCACATGGCACTCTTACAAAGTGCATTGGCTTGTGCGAAGTTGGTCTTGTTTCTGTGTTTCATTCTCCAACAGTGTTCTGACCCAACTACAACTGAAACCTTATTTGTACTTAAGGTAACTAATTCCCTAAACGGTTCTACAATAAATAATTAAGATTTTTGATTCTGTATAGTTCTTAATTTGCCATCTGGTACTTTTTAAAAGAAAAATAGCTGGCATGTATGTACACAATCAATTCGGTATGGTTTCCAAAAATGTTTAGCTTTGGTCTAACTTAATGCTAGTCATGTTTGAAAACCCCACCTGCCATGAATTATTTTTGCTCTTTCCTGCTTGTGGAAGAAAAGAAGCACATAGGCTGAGGAGGAGGAAAGTTAGCCAAAAATGTCTGGAGACACAATGATGTTGACTGGAGCATAAAAGTTAAGATGACATAAGTCTAAGAAAACAAGTTACTGGTAAGAATTTTTCATTTGTTACACCTTCTTCATATTTTCTTAAGGAATAGCTGACACCCCCCCAACTCAAACACCAACCCAGAATCCACAAAGAGCCATCAATGAAAGATCAATTTCACTACAAGGTGACAGACCTAATGCTCAGTGCCCATGAAGAAGATGTTGCATACAACAAGTTTAAGAGGTCTTCATATACCTCACTAATTGAAAATAGTATACCAAATCCAAAGTGACAGAATGACATGGGCCAGCATTAGCAAGGAAGACAGTAGGCAACTCTCAAGGTGAATCTTTCACAAACTAGCCAGATGCATTCCCTTACCAGGTAAGAATGCAAAAGGCTGAACCTTGAAAGGCCTTAAAGTCCTGGGACAGGAAATCTGTGCATATGTCTCAGGAAACCAAAGGCTCTTTGAGCACAAAACTCAATTTAAAAAGGTCATAAGGAAACTAATTTGTGGTTCAGGAGAGAAGTACAACAAAATAGGAGGAATTATGTTACCTCAAGAGTTACAGATCTATCTGGTAGAAGAAATTGTTTATAATCTTTATTTATAATCTCTCATTTTGTTGGCCAGACCTGGACTGCCTGTAAAGCTTAACAAAGCTTTGCCTAGCTGCTAAAGCAGTGGTACTACAGATTCTCAGCTAGGAAAGCCATCTTATCTATAACTACTTCTTGCCTAGAAGGTGTTGACTACAGTTTTGAATTTCTAGGTATAAAAGATGGGAGTAGACTATTTTTCAGGTCACAGAACAGTCCATTTGACAGAAAGAATTATTTTAAAACCAATCTTTTCATTAAAGCAGCCCAACTTGGAAAAACTCTTGTCACTCTCTTTTAAAAAAAAAAACAACCCTAACTTAAACAAATAGGACTCATGCAAGCAGGGAGATAGAGTACTGCCCAGGCCATATACAAAGGAAACGTAAATGGTTTTGTGTATCATTTTTCTGCAGATTCTGAGTTGGTGTGAGTAGGTGTGTGTCAGGACACAGCAAAGGCCAGCTGTTCCCTAAGGGTTGGGGAGCTGGGAGCCAAGCATGATAACAAGGACAGTAGGGCAGGGGCCTTATCAGCCCCATGCTACCCGAGTGAGTCGAGCAGGGCCAGCCTGGGCATGGCAGCCACGGATAGCCCAGAGCCTGGATCATATATGGGGATGAGGTAGGTATGAGGGGTTTAGAGCAATTCACTGCATCTTATGAATTAGGCAGTAAGTAAGTTCTGCTGGTCAATCCCTAGGTAGAAAGGAAGCACCAGCCACCTCCTATGATTATCCTCTGTGAACAGCAGTGCAGAATCTGCAGCTTATCTCCTTGCCGGGATTCTCTCTACCTGCCTGCAGGGGTCATATTTGTTTAAGGTAAGTTAAAATATGTTGTAGGACAAGGACCCTGTTTTCCTGTGTGCTTTCTAAGGGTGGTGCAGTTCCATGATTCCCATCTTGGTCAGACCACGGAAAAGCAACATTAAACAAAAAGCAAACTGCAGGCAACACAGCATGTTCGTCTGCCTGTCAGGCTCTGTGTTGTCTGTGTCTGTGAGAAATGTTAGAAGGTTTCCCAGGTACCCTGGAAGGAAGAACACAGGCACAACAGCAGCTTTGTGAGTAGGGTGATCATTAAAGATTTCTGCCAGTGATAAAACATATGCTTAAATTTTATTTCACTGCACAACATTCAGTAATGAGACCAGGTATTCCACTTGAAAAAGGCAGGGAGGAATCTTCCATTGACTTTAGTTGTTGGGTGAAGAAAGGAGGAATTAAATAGAGCAACTTTTGCATTGAGACAATAGTTAGGCTAGTGCTGCCCTCTACTGGTGAAGAACACGCATTGACCTAGAAGTGCCTGAGTACTTGTGTTAGCAATGCTTGAACGGTATGCGAGCTATGTTAATAAACTTTAAATTAAACGAAAGCTGTAATAGCTATACAAACTAATATTTTGTCACTATTAAAATTAAATACTTATAATTTAACTTTTGTGTGTGTCTAAAAACTTGATTCTGTCTTCAGACTTCAGTTGCTTCAAGTAAATCCAGCAGCTTAATGTAAACATTCTGCCACTACTGTATAAGCAGGAAAATGCTTCCCATTGGTAATAATTCTCCTTCTTCCTTTCTTTTTTATAGAAAATTCCATGAACTTTCACTTAAATGGAAATTTGAATGGTCTGAATTGTAGCTGCAAATTTAGAGGCCATATTGAAGAACGTTTGAAAATGGGCTCCCAGAGGTTTACTTTAGGAATGGCTAAAATCATACCCATCTGCTCTTCAAAACAACAACAAAAAGTGCTGCTCTATTTATTGTATGACACAGGTACTTTCAACTGACACGGGTACTTTCAACTACTTAAAGATGGATGGTCATAGAATCACAGAATCACAGAATAGTTTGGGTTGGAAGGGACCTTTAAAGGTCATCTAGTCCAACTCCCCTGCAATGAGCAGGGACATCTTCAACTAGACCAGGTTGCTCAGAGCCCTGTCCAACCTGGCCTTGAGTGTGTCCAGGGATGGGGCATCTACCACCTCTCTGGCAACCTGTTCCAGTGTTTCACCACCATCATCGTAAAAAATTTTTTCCTTTTATCTACTCTGAATCTACCCTCTTTATAGTTTCAGATTGTAGAGATTCAGTCTTACTTAAGGTGAGGATAAGAAGATAAATATAATGCTCAGAATTTAATCTTGGATAAAATAATAACTGAGTTTGTGTCTCGGAGCCATGGCTGAACTAGGTGACAGGCAAAGATAAGAGCATTAGCACTTTCAATTTATGTAGCAAAGTGGCCAATAATGTCTTGCTATCTTTTCCTGTATATCTCAAAACATGAGGTTCACCTCACGTGTGCTCAGAAGGTAAACGCAACACCCCACTTGCCTCACCACACCCACATGATATATTCTTATGGTAGTTCTCCCAAGCATCTTCAGCACCCTTCTCTACAGCCTTTTTTCACAGTTATATCTACTGTAATCTGGATGCCCATGTATTCACTGCTTTCATTTAAAAATCCAGCTATGAAACACAATCCACCTTAAGTAAAACAGAAAAAAATGAAGCAGTAGAGTGCCTATACAAGCAAACACCCCTTTCTCTTTCAGCTTCTGTCTCAGCAGGCAACTCGATGGGCAGCATTTATTTAAGCAGAGATGCTTGCAAAGGTCTTCCAGTAAAGGCTGACAATGCTTTTTGGTAAGTATGGATTGTGTTTGTGTGGTCCTCTCCCTCACTCCACTCATGTAACTAAGCGAACAGTGGAGCACCAGTTCAAATGGTGTTTGCTGAGCCCAGCATGGTCACCCAGCTAAGTGCCTCCATGGAGTAAGGTAACAGCAGTACTATATATTCATGCGGAATGACAAACGAGCCTCCAAAAGATATTAGGAAATGTCCTGCAGTGCCTTGTTTAACTGCAAGAGTAAACTGCAGATGAGACAGATGGGCACAGCACACAGGGAGCATTCATCACAAACAGATTGCTCATTGTTTTACCTAAAGTGAGATCTAGGAAGTTCAAATGTCCCCCTCTCTCTTGGAAGGCTTGGGTCACAAAGTCTGTTGTGGGACTCTGCATAGAGCCAAAGAATTTACAGCTAGACAGTCTCAAGCACAGTGGCCTTCGTGGTCCAATTGCTCAATCTATGTAATGATTTTAATTCTTTTTTGACTTTTAATGTGTGGCTGTGATACAAGTTTAGTACTTTGTTCTACGTTTCTCTGTGGCAGCCCTGTTTCTTGCCATCCTCAGGAAGGATTCACAGTGATTATGAACAGGCTTACAGCTTCTTCTGTGGTAATCATGGCAGCATACCAGGGCTGATGAGAAACTGCAGGAGTTCAAGAAAGAGTTGCCCCTACTGTGATGCAGTGTAAGAGTATCAACTTTTTTTTCCCTACTTATATGGAGGTTCCTGAGCTATAGTGCTGCCCAGAAAGAGCTGTAAACTACCACCAGAAAGGAACAATTTAGCCTCAGGGCAATCCAGAGGGTGCATGACACAACATAAAGTGCCTTCACATATCCCTAAGCTGTGTTTGCACTGAACAGAATTACACCCTGAGGACAGAAATGGAACTGATGAAAATGTCATCTTTGTTGTGTTTGCTTTCTGAGAAAAAAAAAATCCACTAGAGGTTATCAGAGGAACAATTTTATTTTTAGAATACTCTTGTTCCCATGAAACTCAAGAGAATTTTTATCTTTGACTTGAATGAGAACAAAACATTGCCCTTGGAGAATGTCTTCTTACATTACCAAAAAAGAAATATGATTAGGAAAACCTGTGGAGTATATTTTCTGCAGTGAATTGCTCTTGAAGAAATATATCTATAGAGAGAAGTATTTATGTTAATTCTGAGACATTATTTTGTCATGCTGTTAGTTTTATAGGGTACTGGTTTGCAATTTCTTCCAGTGCCTATTAAAATTAAAGGGGATCACAAGTTTTTAGTCAGCACTGGATTAGAGGAGTGAGTGGTCTTAGCAGAATTTTACAGATGAAAGGAGAGAATATGATTTTATTAATTTGTTCAATGCTTTTGGAATAAATTAAAGTATCTTCCAACACATACAAATGTAAGGAAAGATAAAGATAACAATCCCATCCAACAAAGCTATATACAGCTCAGATCTGGAAAAGCATTTGCAGATTTATTGGAGATTGTGTATTTGCCCTTGCATGGCATTCCTTATATTGAAGAAGCCTTCACATTTTTTTCCTTTCTCTAGTAAGCCACAAAACAAAGGTTGTCTTTAGTCCAGGGTTTGTTAAAGCACTGACAAGCTACACTAAAACTAAAACTCATCACTCCAAACAAAAACACAGTTAAAACTGACAATAGACACCTTTAAAAATGTCTTTTCAAGCAACGATTGAATAAAAGGCACATATCACCAGAACATAATTTTCCTGTATTGGCATTTTGCTACCATGTAAACCTAATTTCAGAGATCGTCCATCTAGCAGTGGAGAGGTCTCCAGGTGATTAGTTCTGTGGTAGAGAGAAGTGACTGGTTACAGTTAAGGTTACAATTATGTCTGGGATTAGGGTTGATGCTTTGGAGTGGTGGGGGTGAGCTGTGTGGCTACAGTTAGGGTTCGGGTTCAGGAAAGGAAGAGCTCGACAAATACATTTACTGTGGGATGGTGTCAATGTGGTAAGTCTAGGATGAGGGCTGGTGATGATGGCAAGGACTTATGCCTTCTGGGTAGGTGTGATAGGAACTGGTGGCAAGAGTGTTATTATTAAAGGCAGTACAGAGGTTGGATGCATGATCTGGATTTAGGAATGCAGTCTGTGGAATTGTATTTATCACTGTACCACAGCTGCACTTATTTCAGATGTTTTTTTATAGGAGTGAAGAACGGATGATGCATCCCAGAGGCAACAGGAGTGACTAACTATAATGAAAGTGACTGTCTTGGTTGCGGTTAGGATTAGGACTCTGGAAGGCCAAGGTGGGAGATCTGCTTTTAATGTGGGGTCCTGGAGAGGTGTAATGATGTCTGAAAGGATGGTTGGCTCTGATCTGGGAATGGATAAGTCTGTAATGAAGCAAATGGTTGGAGTTAGGGGGCAAGAAAGAAGAGGACAGAGAACTGGGAGTATTAATGAATCCTGTCCATCACAGGGAGGGCTGAGGTTGGCAAGGAAGAGTGCAGTCTGTATGTTATAGCACTGAAAAGAGGATTGGTAGGATTATTATTATGAGAAGATATTATTAAGATTAGGGTTGGGTGAAGGATCAGGCTTTAAGAAAGCAGAGGTTGTAAACAAAAATCTATTGCTGAAGCCTACCAGTCTTTTACTCTTCATTTAGGGGTGATTTTGCAGCAATGAACTGTCAATGATTAAGGTGTGACAGGACTACAGATAAAGCATCTGGCAGTTATGCAGAGTTTGGGGTAGAAGACGACAAAGACCTGAATTTACCCATAAGTCCTACAGAATTTAGAGACAGGTCGGAGCTGATGCCAGAAAGCTACTTAGCTTGGCATTAATTTGGAAGTTTGTGGCAATTGTTAGTCTGTCCAGAAGCCTATCCTAAGGGTAGCAGTCCCTTTTTCTGTGAAAGCAAGCATGGAGAGCTAAACTGAGTGTTGGATCCTGTCAATCTGAGAAGGGACGACTGTGGAGACGGTTGGTGCTTGCAGAGGTCAACAACATCTGGATAGCATTGGCTTAGGAGAGGGTGAGTAAGGTTACCTGCAAGTGAAGGCCATATTTGGATATCTGGTTTCTGTTCGGAAAGCAGAGGTGCCTGTTGCTGGATCCTGCCAAGCCTCAGGTTCTGGTTTCAGGACTAGTTCTCTTAGCAGTGAATAATGTATAATTCATCCTGTGACAGAAAACAGTAAATGGGCTAAGGATGTTAGAGCGTTAACTGTTAGTGTGGCTTAGGATAACAGGTCTGGTAAAAGATGGTTAAGGTCTTGGTTTTACATTAGTTCCTTAAGAAGCTAAGGCAGAAGACCAAACTTTGGTATTGGAGAAGTCAGTCATTGTGGTATGAACTCTGTAGTACAGATCAGTATTGTATTTAGAAAACATCATTAATGCTTATGTTATGGTCCAGAAAAGGGGAGGCTAGAAGAGCAAGTTAGTAGGTGGACCTACTAAGTCCTGTGGGAATAGCATGTGGGCTATTATGTGGAGCGAGCTGTGTGTTTCTCTCCAAACTTAATTTTTAGGGTCTCCAAGTTGGTGGCTTTTTATTTTGTTTATTGGCTGAAGTTGTGTTCAGGTTTAAGGTAAAGAAAGCTGAATTTAGATACTCAAGTTTCTTGCAGGATCCTAACAGGTTGTGGCTGGTCCTACCTGTGAGTAATGGATGATCAATGCCATGGCAGGAAAAGTTGAATGGGTTTGGATATGGCGACCAGTAGGACTGAATTTGGAGCGAGGGATCTGTGCAGCAAAATTCAAATATTAGTGTGGTTTCTTGCAGGGCATTGAGGCCTAGAACAAGGAGTGGTTCTAACACAGGAGAAGATCTTTTTGGAATTTATGAAGAAATTTAGACTGAATGTTAAAATTGCCGTTCAGGAAAGCAAGGGCTGCAAAGATCAGCTTATTATTGGAGTCTTTCAGTTCTGCAGGGCAGGATGAAAGCTACTGTGAAAAGGAGCGTATGCTTTCTGCATGGGTGAGTAAAGTTTTTACTGAGAGGAGAGCAATGGTTGCTGCTATGTTTTAGGTAAACAGAGTCTGAAAAGCTTGTTCCATTGCTGTGTTCTGTGAGACCAATAATTCCCATTTCACTGTTGATCTTTTCAATCGTGAAGAGCAGGTATGTAGTATGCGACAGAAACTGGGGCATGAATAAAACTCTGGACAAGATTTTAAATTGGGATTTTCTTTAGGTCTTCAGTAATTGCTCCATGTTCAACATGGGTTTCTATAAAACTGAGATGAAGACTGACATAAAGAAAGGTGAATTACTGTTCATTTCGGTATGGCTGAAAAGGCGGATCTGGAGAAATGTGATGCTGCCAGTTCTGTTGGGGTAGGGTAGGGACTGGACTTGGGGATGGACATTGGATTTATGCCTTCTGGTTATTTAGGGGGCAGGTATTAACAGGGGTCTGATGAAGGATAAGACAAGACTTTTGTGATCCCTTTATGGATTATTTTTGAGACTGGATAGAATTATTTGCTATAAAGAAAAGAAAGCAAGCAAGAAATCACAGTTTTGAGCTGTTTGTGAGGCTGGTAAATAGCATTGCCATTGTTTCATCCTATTCATGCATGTTTCATTTGAACATTTAAAAAGAAATATTTATATTCTTTCTTTTTAAAATTTGAAATGTATATATATTTTAAAATGTCAAAAAAGGTTTTTAAACCAAACACTAAATGAAATACTTATAGCTGGGACAAAACAAATGCTTACATTAACCCTCATTTTTTATTTTATTTCCTGTGTCAGGTTTTCCAAAATAATTGTTTTTCCCCAACTTTTCCATTTGGCCAACTAGGCTAAAAACTTTCTTCATAGTGCTAAATTCCTTTGCCATACCAGGTTTAACTTCATGCATGGAGGCTGATACAGTACAAAAATTAAAGAGAAAAACAGAATCATCCATAGTATTAGTGAAAAAGCAAACACTTCAGCTGTTTTCTGTATCACCATAACACAACACAGAGGAGCACATGAGACGTGTTAATAGGGTACTCTGCATAAGCTTCCACTGTTCACCTCTGTTGCTTTCCTTGTTTTGCAGGTGAATGCAAGGTTTCAACATTCAGAGTCGTCCTTCTGGCAAACGTTATGAATATTAAATATTCATGTATGAAATCTGTTCAGATCCAACCTTGGAATCATTTTGAGTTTGTTTATGACCAATTAAAATGCCATATAAATTTCAGATTCTGCCATCTGAGTAGCCTGAATGCAGAGAATGAAGGACAATATCCTGTACTCCTAATTTAATTTTCCCATCAGTGTTTGTTTGAACTCTGTCTGTGGGTCAGGACAATGGATGTCTGTGCAAATATTTTCTGCTTACGCCAGCCAGGACTGTGTGCATAATTCCAGCTAAAATTTCAACGACAGTTTATAGTCAGTTAAACTGACTTTTCCCACATAGAAAATAACACTTTCAGATTGAGAACTTTATTAATGAGCTATATGTGTCACTTGCCTGTGGCAGAGCTTTGATTTTATGCGAACTGGACCCCCCTCTGGCTCCAGATCTCAACTGGAGTTTGAGGAATCTTATAACCTTCAGAAAATGAAATTTTATTGAACTTGGAACAGTCCCACGAGCATCGGAGATTTGCTGTGCACACAGAGAAAACAGAAGATAAGTAAATGGCAGAAGAATGTAGCGAGTCACTTAACCTGCAGAAAGAAGGTAAAACATGTGGAGGAAGACAGTAGCAGGTAGAGGATGCAGTTTCCCCTTTGGGTCAGCTGGACGTGTTTTGCCATTAACTTCTAAATTTCATCTCTGAGTCCAAGCATCATCAGCCTTGAACTTGTGAGTGACAGGGAGGTGGAAAGGGTACTTCCACGCTTCTCAGCCTGGAAAAACAAAGTGGGAACGTCTGCCAAAGAAATCTGGACACTTTGGATTTTCTTGAAATACCCAAACATTGTTATTTCCTCTGATTTTGTATGCAGTATCTGAAAGAGATTGACTTGTAAGTGTTCCCATGGTCTTTGTGTACACAAAGAGGAATGAGACATTTTCAATGACATTTATTTTAGACTGATGGAAGGAACAAAGAGCCAGGCAGCTTCCAAGAGGGTGTTTCCTCAGCGTGACCCTGAACATAGTTTGAGAACAGTCTGGCAGCTCTCTCTGAGCACAGGCACAGCTCCTGGAAACTGAAAAAGTGCCTACTATGAGCAGTAGACAGACATGGCTGTCTGCCTCTGTGGGCAAGATCATGCAGCAAAATTCAGATATTAACATGGAAATGTCCTCAGAACAGGGACAGCTGGAGTCAGGATTTTGGTTTGGATCACTGAGAGGCCCATTGGAGAGACAGGCCCATTTGCAAAAGCTGGACGCATAGTCAGATTTCAGGCAACTTGAACGCTGAAAAGATACTCAGAAATGGGCAGTGGTTTAGGACCTTAGAAACACAGCAAAAACCAAGTGTTTTTATATTTTTACTGCCAGTACTGTGTACAGAATAAATGTGAAATAAATTCAGATAACTCCCATTACAAAAGAGAGAACTAATTCCTTTCCCACACTGTGTGTCTCATACCAAGACCACTTTGAGCACTGACCACTTCAAACCTCCACCTGAGTTGCAATCATTTGTAAACAGTTTCAGGCCCAGTCTGCTCCGTCTGCATTTGACATCACTTCAGTTTTTTGCAGGACAGTCAGTGCTGCTTTAGGTAAATACTCCATCCAATCCCCTTCTAATATATAACTCTTTTGGTTCCCTCATAAATTAGACAGAAACTAACAGAAATTTAATAAACATGTTGTAGATCTCCACTTATTGAAACAGTAACATCCAGAGCAACTGGCAGATTTACACAATCCTCCAGGTGTAGGCTTGGTAGGAAGATCATGGTAGTTCAAATTTTACTCATTACAGAGCAGAACGTGAAGAAAATTTATCATATTTAAGAGAAAACCAAGAATATTTAAAGTAACTGGTCATTGTCCAGCTTACTTCTCGTTCTATTATAGAGAAGTTTGTTCAAGGCTAAGATCCTATTTCCGTGTAATCCAGATTCTTCCGGCCTATTTCTACAACATCAGTTTACTGGACCTTTTGTGATGATTCCAGTCTTCCTATGTTGCCGAACTATGGAGTCGTTCACAGTCATGATTTTCTTTAAGACTGAAACTGGAGAGTGATGGAGTGAAGAGGAGAAAGGAAATAATACCACCTCAGAAGGAAAAATAGGAAATCTGAAGTTGGTTTTGGAAGAGAAAGTACAAAAAACCCCACAATCTAAATGTTACATTTTGGCAGTATCAAAACAAAATTATCTTGACTGCAGAGTGGAAGTGTTTGGCTCTGTTTGCCTTCTTAAACTTCTACATATATTTGAAGTGAAGGAATACTGAATCCTGGAAGACTGAGTTTTCAAATCATAAGAAGGAGCCTTGAAGCTGTCTGGATTCTGAGCTCTGTTTTAGAAAAAAATTGCTCAAGACCTTACTTGCTGGCACCTTTAACATTCTTGTCCCCAAAGCTATTCAGATAGTGAATGTGCTCCAGAGCTGTGACTCAGGAAATGAGGGCTCCCAGGTGAGTGTTTCTCACTGAGTAAATCCAGCCAAAATCCAGGTTTAGCACCAGAGCAAGCTTCTATTGGAAGCATGTTAGTGTAATGATGGATCCCTCTGAGATACACTGGGATAACAGCCATGATGACATTAGCTCTTCCCAGTCAGTTTTCCTCTGCCTCTGTTCAGTGACCCTCAGATAAACAACATGAAAGCTGACAACCACATTCCATGAACATTACTTAAGACAGATTTCGGTGACTTCAGCTACAAACATTTCCTCCCATTTTTCTCATTGTCGTAATCATTGCATGACTTCAATAGCTGTAAATACTCACTATCACAATCGGTTTAACCTATCTGTTTTTACCAGCCAATCTATCTGCTTCTAATTTCTTTTTGCTTTCAAAACAAGTTTATGTAACAGGCTAAGATGGATTTTTGTAATTTCCAACAACTCCAGACAACTAGACCTCTATGGATCTCAATCACTTGTAGATACTAATGGGATAATATCTCTAAATGAAACTTTGTCATGACAGCAGTGTGGCAGGCCAAACTGCATAAATGAAGGGGCTGCAGAGCAATACTTGGCAGAAAAAACCCAGTATATTGAAGACTTATAACTGTTCGGTTCAGTATACCAGGACAGAAGTCCAAATGGAAAAGGACTGGCATTAAAACATTTGGAATTGGAAGGGGATGCCTGACTTCAGCTCATTTTGTTTGTCAGCATTTCTGACTCTCTGGCTGCAAGCTCTGCAGATCTGCAGATCTGGCTTTAAAATGCATTTAAACGAAGCTGAATGGCAGCATGTTTGCTGAGCGGAACATTTCTGCCAAGAGGAGGGAGAAGCAGCAGCAGCACCTGCCATGTCATTTATAGCAGCTGTCACCTTTCTAAAGCTACCAAATTCTCTTTCCACCTACAAAAGTAACTCTGTTTTCTTCTCACCCCTCCAGGCATTTGAAATATTAAGAGCCAGTGCAGTTGTCTTTTTTTCCCTTACTCTGTTCCTTCTAGCTTCCTTTCCTTATTACTCTATATGTCTATCAACACAGTCTTTTCTGTACCATTTTCCCAGCTACTGAATGCAGGACTTTGTAAGAAATTCTCAAAACAATTGTCATGGATAAACTGAATTCCAGATTAAAAAAAAAAAACAAACCACAAACCTGTATCTCAAGAGTTCTGTATCTCTACAATCTTCGGAAGCATTTCAGGACAATGTCCAAAATATGTAATGCAGTTAAGATACTGTGTTCTTGAATTGGAACAGTTGAGACTAATCCTCTTCAATGCTCTAACTCAATTATAAATATTTCTAATGGCTGTATTTATTGCAAACTTGGGGCTCCTTGTATCTGGACACGGTTCCTATCAGACAGTTTAAAGCCTTGGATTAACTTTCAAGCAATCAAAGCATTAACTCTTTTTGATTGTGAAGAACTAACTTCCCCAGCAGTAAGTAAGTATATGGCTCTTGGCTAGTTCTTAGATATATTTTATATCTTACAAATGAGGAAATAGAGACAAAGAAGTTTGGGTAAGGTTCACAGGCAGTAAGTAGCTGCAGTGATCACAACCCCTGGAGAGCCTTGCTCCCCACTCACGCACTGCCCCTGCACTGGCAGGACTGATGCTGTTTGCTTGTTCTTGTTTTGTTCTGAAACAAAAAGGCATGAAGAGACCAACTATTGGGAGCAAGAGCTTGCAGGAAACTGCATGTTTTAATTTACTTCACCAGTATTCGGCAAGTAAAATTTTTGATAGTTTATATGACTGCATTTTCAAACATAAATGAAATACACCAATTGTGCCCAGAACTAGCTGAGACAAATACAATGCAGCATTTATTTTCCTTAAATAAACAAAGCTTATTTTTCTCTTTTTTTTCTTTCATTTTTGTATATGATCCTATACCTGTAAAAAATTAAATTATGAATGGAAACCTCTCCGGGGTGTTCAGCTGCAATGAATGCAGCATCTGCCATTTGGTAATGAAAGAAGAAAAAGCTTTTCAGTTCTTTGCAAGCCAGATGCAAAAGTGTTTGATATTGAAACTTCAAATAGAGCAGGGAGAAATGGCAGATTTTTTTAGAGGTAATATTTTTCTCTTTTGATGCAAGATAAATTTTTATTTAATTTTGAAATTTAAACTGAACATAAAAGTCTTTGGAGTACAGCCACAAATACTGAGGCTGTCATTAAATATATCTTGTTAGAGTTAAGGAGAGATTCCCTATAATGCAAGTACTTGGAATAACATCTTACCACTTCTGTCTGAAGCACAGACCTGTTTACATAAGTGGGTTGATCAGAGACAGTTTCTGGCGAAACAAATGTTCAAGAAGATTAATGACGAACACATGTTGTATTTTGTTATCTAAAACAACACCCAAATTCTCAACTGAAATCTAGGTTATGTGATGACATAGAGTGTTGGTTAGGGGTATGTCCTGGTTTTGGGGTGCTAACCCACTGTGTCCACTTTTGTTGCTCTTTGGAGAAAGCAGTCGTGTTTTTGTAGAAGGATTTCACTCCATTACTAGGGAAAGGGTGAATTTTCCTTTCTGCTGTAGGGCTAAGAAATGTAGGTCTGAGAGGTGGCCCAAATGTGTATGCAGAGAACATGTCATTGTTTGGTCCACGAGAAGGACAACCACCAGATTACTAGGAAAAGCACCTCCTTCCTCATTTCAAGCTATTCTGCAGTTGTTAGGATGCCATTAAAGCTTATAGCATAGCAAGAGGTTTGGTATTACCATGGTTCAACAGAAAACACAGTAACTTGCTTCTGCTTCCGTTTGCTCTGGGCAGTTAAGTATGCATCCAGTCTGCTAAACTGGTCAACAGTCTGGAGGCCTTTTAGACCTCTCAGTGCTACTGGTAATTAAATGGCATTGGTGCAGAAACAGTCCATGCTATTCAAAAGACCAGGCACATTCATCTATGTATTAGAGAGAAATTCAAGCCATTACATCTTGGAAGGTGAAGAAAGCTACAGCTGGAACTAGCCATTAATATGGAACTAGACATCAGGTAGCAGACCTGGGTGTCCTGGTGGACAAGTTGAACATGAGCCAGCAATGTGCTTTTACAGCAAAGGCAGCCAACAGCATCCGTGGTGGCATAAAGTAGAGCGTGGCCAGTAGGTCAAAGGAAGTAATTCTTCCCCTACACTCAGCCCTGGTGAGGCCACCTCTGGAGTGCTGGGCTCCTCAGTATAAGAGAGACATGAACATACTGGAGCCAGTCCAGTGAAGGGCCACAAAAATGACAAACACATTGGAGCATCTGACATAGTAGGAGAGGCTGAGGGCTGGCATTATTTACCCTTGGGAAAAGAAGGATCAGAGGGAATGAGGGAATTCTTAATAATGGGTATGAATACCTGATACAGTGGGTGTAAAGAAAACAGAGCCAGACTCTTCTCAGTGGTATCCAGTGGAAGGACAAGATGCAATGGGCCCAAATTGAAATACAAGAAATTCCATTTAAATATCATAAAACCTTTGTTTTTACTGCAAGGGTGATTCAGGACTGGAGCAGGTTTCCCAGAGAGGTTGTGAATCTCCATCCTTGGAGATATTCAGACCTAGCTGAGTATGGTCCTCAGCAATCTGTTCTAGTTGAGCCTGGTTTGAACAGGGCGTTTGGACTAGACGATCTCCAGAAGTCTCTTCTCACCCTAAACATTGTGTGAATCTGTGATTGCAGGCTTAGCCATGCAAGTGAGTCTGATACACTGGGGATTCACTGTCCATATCACCTCTGCACTCAATACAGAGACTAGCTTAAAAAGCTGAGTGTTCAAAGTCCTATGCGAGTGAATATCACCTAGATATTTACTCCACAGTGCCATCTTTGACAACTACTTTATACCTTACAGCTCTTGTTGTTTCCCATGTGTCAGTAGAGGAATCATGAAAATGCAAGAGCAAGAGATAGCAGAGGTTCTGGTGTACTTGTGTAACACTGACTGCAGCAGGCAGTCCTGCCTGGCATAAGAATGATCAAACACATCATAGTTGCTGGACCTACAGCCCAAAGTCATGTCTTCTATTTGGCACTCCAAAAACTTTGCCTCACAGGCTAGCAGAGCCACGCTAAGTAGTGTGCAACTTCCCTTCCCTTATAAACCTGTCAAGCTATTTCTCCTAGAGAGAGGCTAGAAGAAGAAAGATTTACTTCTGTTAGTGACTGTTTGGGGGCTGCTTAGAGTCTGTAGCAACAATAACAAATACAAAATGGAACAAGTGGCACCCAAGGATTTCGCAGAACCTAACTTTCTGCTCTGCCAGATGTTGCACTTGTTCTGTCCAGGACTACATTACATATTTCAGGTTATAGGGCTGCCAGCATTAGTATTGCTTTTCCATTTTGTGTTGTTTCTCTTCAGTGATGGCACTGGCATCACTGCCAGTGAAGACTGAAGTAATACTAGCCCTTGGCCCGTACCAGGGACTTCAGCCAAGTTTGTCATGCATCAGTTGGTGGCCATCTCCATTTTACAGAGGGAAAAACAAAGGCAAAGCATAAACTAGCACGTCTATGGGCTCCAACTCATGACTGCAAGTGTTTCTAGGAGTGACAGCTGAACAGGGCACTTAACTTCAGCCCCACAGCTTACAGCCCAGTGTAAAAAAGTAAACGGTGTGATTTGGGATGACTGGGCCTAGTAGCTGCCTATACCACTGCAGTTAGGCCTGTCTATGTCAGAGCAGCATGGGAAATGTATGGTACAGTGGAAAGAGAACCCAGGACTCCCAGTTACTGGATCTGATCTCTACTTGATGTTTTCTCCAACAATATGTCCATTCCTTGCCAACTAGTTTTAAATGATTAATTTTGTTACTGGATAGTCATATTTTGTGGGTAGCCACTAGTCATTTTGAGTTATTCACTTTTACAGAATACTTCCTCTAGAAGGTACTGTAAACAGAATTAATTTTTAAATAGTTTGAGTTGTTTGAAAGCCATGAGCAATAGTTATTAATATTGGCACAGAATAGGTCACATGCTGATGATTCAAGGGATGGAAACCGGAACATTTTGGACAGAACTGATGTTTTTATAATTCACTTGCCTTATATCCAGACACTCTGGTGGTAGAAGTGTTAATTATACCCAAGACAGGAAACTGGGGAAGTTACAGGTACTAATACATGTGGACATGTGGTAAAATAAATCTTTAGATAAAGAAAATCATGTATGTTCAAGTAATCTAGTTTCCATTTCTTGGTTACGACATGCAATTTTATCACGCATCTCTTCTGAAAGAGGAGGAGGAAGGAGTTTGTATCACTGAAGGCAATGGAAAGTATGCTTGATATAGCATGCACAAATATGGACATGAAATTGGGAGGCTGCACTGCTAACAGCTCTTACAGATGCAGAGAAGCATGCACCCAGATTCCCAAACAACATACAGTGATGTTTTGACTTGAAATTTCTTGCAGTGAAGCTCATTCTTGTGATAAAAAATGGCAAGTCCCCAACCAGCTAGCTCAGGAAGCCAAGCTTGCCACTTGGTGATTGCAGCCTAGTTACCACCAGCACAACTCAACACTATTCTGCTTCCCGAAAAAACCCCCAACAAAACCAACATCTCCAAGGCTTGCCACTGTTTGGAAAGAACCTGTAACTTTTTTGCACATGTCTAGACTGGTTTACTGCTTTTCAGTGCGACTTCTTGTCATGGTATCACAGCCAGTATGTACTTTTTGACTGCTGCTGACCAAGGCAGACTGAGTAGTCTTCAAAAGCAAAAGAATTTGCCAGCAACTGAGTCAGTTTAAACTGCCTGCCAGGAATTTGCTGCATGCTATACAATACATTTTTGAGTGACCTTCTAAAAACAGCCTTGACAAGAAAAAAAGTCTGACATTCCCACTTGGTCTTATGCCAGGATTCTGCCATGCTCCCTTTCTCTCCAAAGTCAAAGCACTTAACCTGATCTCGGTATAAATGGCTATTCAAAATGTTACGTTCAATAAGGAGCATGACCAGGGGCTGCACGCTGGATCTTAACGAATGGGGCCTTCTATGAAGAGGCACAGGAGTCTGATTCAACAAGACACACACACACACATTGCATGGGACTGTAAAAGAAATGAGGGGCTGCCTGGATGTCTAGAGTCACCAGGGTAATGCCCACACCTCTCTCTCACATCACAATCTGAGTGAGAACAATGTGCCTATGGAAAACAAGTGTGAATTCTGTAGGAAATAGAAATTACTGGTGTTTAACTCACCGCTAGGTGTCACGACTTCTTCATTTTTAAGCAGACTGCTGAGTTTTTCTATGCCTAGGGGAAAAAAAAAAAAACCTCAAGGTGAGGGCAGGAAGCTTGTGTATTAGCCAAATACCCGGGCCGGCTCCAATCTAAATTCTTTTCAGTAAAGTCAGGTTGGTAGATAGCACATTCAGAGAAAAATGAGAAATCATTTCCATCCCTTTTGCAGATTACTGCCACCTCAGAGCATATTGAAACACTAAAAACGCCATGAGTGCAGGTAGCTGTAAAGTTCAGCATGCTCGGTGCACCATGGAGTTCTCCTTATATTTGTTTGCTTTACATCAGCCCCAGACGCGGTAGAGCTACAGCTATATGAAAGTGAAAAAAGTTTTCCCCACATCTATGAAACGACTCTTCTTTTCAGTGTGTCTAGAGTAGTTGATTTTGTTAAAAGTCCTTCCCTGTTGTTACTGACAAATGCTGTACTTTTTGTAGCTTTGGAGACTGATAAATACACAGACACAAAACTATGTATATATTTTAATATATATTCACAGGAAAAACATGGGTCAGGAAATGTTAATGCAATCACCCCTCCCTATGCCATGCACTTTTCTTATGCTGCCATGCTCTCCAGGGAGGTTTCACCACCTCCTGCTTTGCTGGCTTTTCTACTGAGTGGAATGCAGTGGAAGCAGTCTGTTTTTATGCTCTCCACTGAACCAAGAATCTTATCTTCTTTCTTGCTAGTAGACAAATTGTCATCAGGGTAAGGCTGGAACATACTTGATTTTTAAGCCTGTGGACTGGACGCAAACCAGCAAAGGAGTGAGGAGCTCGCTCTCCCTCTCAAGGTTTCCACAATCCCCTTCAAATGGGATTAAAAACTTAACCTAAGAGGTGCAGCCTTGTCAGGAGAAAGACAAGCAAATGCTTCATGAATGCTCTTCCCTTTCTTTCTGTATATTCCATGTCACGTTTAATGCACAAGGGTCTGGGGTGGACATGAACCCACCAGCTCAGGAAGAAGCAGGAGACCTGGTGCATCAGACCAGGTGCTTCTGGGCACTTTTTAGGAACTTGGCAACAAGAGGGGACTGAAGTGGCTGCCCAGTACGGGCAGATGTTTTTTCCTCTGACCCCTTGTAGAGTACACTTTTGCTGGATGATTTACAGCTTGTTCTCTGAGCCAAAGGAAAAATCCAAACATTGCTGGCTGCAGTCAGATTTTGTTTGACCTCTTAAGTAGTTTAACATGGTACTGGCCTTCTTTCCCATTTTAGGCCTTTCCCTTCCAGAATAGCAGAATAGATTCAATGATGCAGCTTCTCAAGCACCTACATAATGCCCTGGGCTGGAAGTAGTGGATGTGTGATAATTGCCTTTAAGATGAGCTCTTTTGTTCCCTTTTGGGGACATCCCAGAGAAGCACAGGAAAGCCCAGAAGGGAACCTCACAAGTGACTTTTTCTCTTCTAGGTGCAAAGGGTGTTTTTATTGTAATTTATTGCTATGAATTTCCATCTTCCTATTCTGTAAGTTAGGAATTTGAGAATCGGCGTTTGCATGAGAATTTAAGACTACACAGTTTCCTCCATCCTTCAAAGTAAAGCCATGTCACTGGGTGGTCTTGGCACCAAGCTCTCATATGGGGCCAATAAAGGTGATTTTTGTAAGTACAGAACCTGAGAGATCCGATTCACATTAAAAATGTGTAATTAATCTACTGCATAAATTAAGATTGATTAATATTCCATATTCTGTGTTGAAGCAATACAGAAAGATTCCACTCATTAGGATTCAGTGGACATATTGGGCATTTGTTTTAAAGGGACACCATTCAACTTTTTACCTTTCTTGTCAGAATCCTTTCTTAATTTAATATTGTTCACTTAATATTCCCTTTGCTATTACAGAAAATTATATATAATTTTCTTAATATTTTTCCAGTTTATTTACCTTGGGCATTTGACAATATCTTGTGTCTAGTCTGCTTCACTTCTTTTAAAATTGGAAAGTGTAATAGCAAAACCACAGAAAAGCAGGGGAGTTCAACAGCAGGTGCTGGGACTAAGAATATTTTCCATTCATTCTCTAAATAAATGGAGTGAATTTCAAACTGCCAGAGACTTTAATCTATAGCTGTGGTTTATCGATCACCATACTTAACAAATATAGGGTAATCTGAACATCAGATATTATTTATTTATTGCTTGTTACAGGGAACTGGAATATAATGCCTCCATTTCTTTTCTGCCCCCTCATTTCCATCTCCTGAAGCACTGACACAAAGCCCCATGCCTCCTAGATCTCAAAACCTGCCATTTCTACAACTGTATGCTCTTTCTCTTCCAAATGTATTCTACCTATGTCTTCTCTGGTGCAGATGGGTGGTTTCTGGTTCCCAGTAAATTCTTGTTGCCTTGCATAAGGACAAATTGATCAGTAGTATTTTTGCCCTATGGGAAGTAATGCCTGTCTGGTGAGAAGATATTGGAAACACCTTCAGGAGATCCAGATGTTTTGCTTTAGCCAAAATGATGTCTGGACATCAACTATGAGTAGAAGAAATACATGCTTTTTCAAGAATTCCAGGTAAACTAGATGAACTGCTCAGGAGAAAACCCTGGAGATCTGCTAATGCTCCTACAGTAGCATTATTAACACTACAAATTGGCTTGACCTGCAATACATAAATCCTACCAAAACCAGTTTACAAATGATACCTGAATTAGACTGTAGCAGAAGGCTGGGGTAGGAATTACCAGAGACTTCAGATTAAACTCTTGAACAGCAGATCTAGGGGTGGATGAGCCTCGCCAAATCAGAAGCTGTCCTGAGCATATGCAGAAACACAGGTTTAGTGCTTGGGAGACCCTTTCTTGGGAAAGCTAAAGGATGTGAGTGCTTAACAAAGCCAGATTCCACACCTGGACCTGTGAAAGGGCTAGTAGCTGTTAGCTACTTTACAGCAGTGAAGGGTAGCTATCCTAGGGACTATGAAGTACTTGTACACTGTGACAAAGGGACCATGACAAGGACCTCAGACTTACATGGATCTGCTCTTATATTACTCTCATACAACACGCCCTGAAAGGTGAACTTGAAGAGGAATAGATGAATACCTGGAGGGCAAATAGTGAGACTTCCTTGAAGCCTTGAAGAGAGACAACTCTTTTTTGAATGACACTTTTGACTCCTTGGGAACAAGTTTGCTTAAAAGTGGGAGATACATAAGCATAGACAGACCAGTTTGTAGACAGGATTAAAGTTATGGTACTTCTTACCATATTATTAGAGTGCGTCCCAGTCCTTGAAAAGTTACACCTTAAAACAACAAACTGTAAGATGAGGGAGGCTGTACTATTCTCATTATACAGAGAGGGATCTGAAGCACTGAAAGATCAAATGACAAAGAAAGAAACATAAGAATATGGCCTTGATAAACTGTGAATTGAACACCAGTCCCTGGAGACTTTGAGTAGGCAGATGGACTGCTCTTCTCTTGCAAGCTCCCTTAAGTGCTGAATGGAGATGTGCGCATCTCTTCATGAGAGATGGCTGCAAACTGGGAGATCACTCTGGCTTGTGAAAATTTGACTAACAATATACGTTGCTGCTGTGTATTGGTTTTTGGCAGGTGGACCAACATGTAACCCATGGATATGGTTAATTATAATGCCTCTGAAAAAAAGACGAGGAGTCAGGATTGAATTGTTAGAATACTGTCCTCTGCATGCATGGTAAAGTCAAGAAAAGTCTCTTAGGAAGGAAAAGAATGTGGCTGAAGGCTAAAACCATTAGAAGGGGTGTCATTCAGGGAGCTAAGATAAAACCACTGAAGTAGTTTAGTGACCCCAGCAGCAGGCAGTCAGAGCTGTCTTGGAGGGCCCACTTAACCCTGTAACATGTCACTCCATCAGCACAAGCATCTGTTTCAAAAATGCAAGTCATCAAAGAGGCCGCTGATGAAATTGCAACTATTAGCCAAATACATGCTTCATAAAAAATGCACTCAAAGCACAGAACCCAAACCAAAAAAAAAGGTCTCACTGTTGTTCCATAACGTTCCTTAAACAGCAGATGGGAAAAATAGTTGCATGCAAATCTTAATGAATGAAATCCAAACTGCTATCTCCAAGCTTTCGACTGAATGCCACTGGCGGGTCATTCACCAATGATACTGCTCAGTTTATTGGCCCTTTTTTCCAGACTTGTGTGCCTAAAGCACTCATTTATGACAATGGCCTGATTTTCATGGCAACTGTTCCCATATGCTCCTGCTGGAACTGTAGTTTTCAGTCTCTAAAACAAGTCTGCTTTTTTGAGTGGTTAAAGATGGCTCTTAGTTGTGTAACTTTCAGGCATCCCATATCAGAGAGTTTAGGCCAAGTGGAGAAAGTTACAGCAGATCTCAGGCAGTTAGTAAGTCCTGCCAAACCCCAGGGGATAGCTTATTCATCAGATTTTATAAACTGAAAATTGTGTCTTTGCTATCTGGGAGCTGCATAGTCAGTCAGAAATCTTGTCAGGCGTGAACACTGCAAGCAGCACTGAAAACAATTTATTTTTTTTTAAATGGCATGTCTCCAGCCAGCTGGACTAAACGTGCTGGGCAGCCCTAATGTGGACTGGCCTCTCTGATGACCACAGAAGCTGCTGATACCAAAGCAGAGCACATTTTGGGCATCACAGAGAAATGATCTCCTGAATGGTACCCTGCTGACCAATGCAAGGACTGAGCAACTTTGTCTTGATTAACATTTTGCCAGTCAGTGTTAACTGGTCAAACTTGAGTTCTGCTTCATTTTGGGCATGCCCTTCTTGCTTTGATTTGATCTCTTGGCTTTCTAGACCTGTCTTGGAATGTTAATGAAATGTTATTCAGGGAATTCAGATGGTATTCACATTATTTGGGCTTTCTCTGGTAAGTAGGCATAAATTTTGACCTGCTTGTCTTGCTCCTTTACCAAGAGTCCAGGAATTTTTCTTTGCAACTTACTTTCCCTCTTTTGTCAAGGAGGGCAAGACAGATGTGCTGGTATCTGCTTTTTAAATATAGCCAACTGCATCTGATTGGCCTCACTAGGATCAAGCTGTCAAGGCAATGGAGTGCCTGATGGAGATCCATTCAGGAGTAAGTAGGGAAGATGGGACTTAGTTTGTTTTCAGACTTTTTTGGAGAGCATGTGTTTGCCAAGCTGTGACAGTTTGTGCATGCTGACCTTATTATATAGGGAATAGCTTCTATATAGCCTGAGGGAATTTACATTTTTAAAATACCATCTCTAATTTATCGGGCCATCTGAGACATACTCTCAGAGATGTCACTTTGGTGCTGGCGTCACAGTTCTGGGATATGAGCTCCTGTTACTGCCAATTAGCCGCTAATCAGATAAACTTGCTGACAGTTTTTGCTCTTGTGCCATTCCATTACACTCAGTACAGGTGAGGACCTACTCAAGGCTCCTTCTGGGCTGAGCAATAATAGCTCCAATAAGCCACCAAAGTCTGGCACACAATCTCCCAACTTTCTGGAACCAGAGCTGAAATGTGGCTAGCTCTACTTCATGGATTTGACAGAAATCATGTGTTCTGACCCTTAAAATAACACTGTACAATTCAGTACAAGGCTTTGATTGCTCAGCTTCAGAGCTGGCTGTGATATAGGCCACACAGGCAGTTCCCTAGGTCAGTGAAATGTTGGGAGATGACAATGCAGCCATGGACCTACTGCTTGGTGTGCCTGTATTGGTCAACGAAAGACACATGCTTGCAGCTTATGCTGTGTTTTGAGGCTTGTGCATGTCTAAACTGCCAGCTCTAGCCAACCCTTTTCTATGGCAACAGTGGCACAGCAGAAAACTGTATTCCAGCTCCCTCTTCTCTTGACCTTCTCCAAGTCCAGAAGCAGCCAGTCCCAGGCAGGTCGTGCTCTCTGGTCCTTGGGTGGCAATATTTAGCTTTGCCTATGGAAGTAGGGGACACAGTTACCAGGCAGAGAGTACATAATCTTTGCAGACATCCATTAAAACGCAACAGTGTCACTCGTGCATTGGCTGGCTATCATGAGAATGATTAGCCTTGTTTGTATTTACAAAAGGTGGGCTAGCATCCTTCTCTGGTCTTTTTCCCTTAGAGGAACATTGTTACACATACATGCCTCAACCAGAGCAGCAAATTAAACTACTTTCTTGCCCAGGTACCTGTGGCTTTGGGGAGACAGAAAGAACTCTCAAGAGTCTGTGGAATTTAAATCACTTGCAAGAGATAGCAAACCAGGAAAACGTGTCTCATTTGGAAGTGGGGAAGCCAAAGGGAAAGAAAGTTTACTCTTTTCACAGAAATACAGGGACTTTACAATTTTACTCCCTTATGAAAATGAAGTCAAAGAGATATAGTGTCAGTGAAGAAGAGCAGAAGCTCTCTTGAATCCACTGGGCTAGCATCCACTGCCAGCAATGATTCAAATCCCAAATATTTCACTATTTTAAGCAGACTGAGGTTCCTATAAGCCCCTGACAGTACTGTTATGGATAAATGCCTAGTGTTAAAATCCAGAGAACAATAGTATGCAAGAAACGGGATGTATGGGAAGTACTACATGCTTTCCTTATAATGTACCTGCACTATCTTTCTGATGATTAGGCATCCTTGCTCTGAGTGCCAACTGGGTCATATGAGGTAAACCATCTATTGAGCAGATTTTTCTCGCCAGACATTGGCAGCAAGAATTGAATCTGACATCTTTTACTAGACATTAGTTTCTGGTTCTCTGGCTCTGGCTCACAAATGTGTTCGCCAAGAAGCTTTGGCATTCTTTTATAACTAGTGTTATTCAGAGTTATAATTTATTTGAGCTCCTGTGCTCTTCTTGTCTTGACTGGAGTAAAATAAAATCCAGAGATGTCACATTTCTGTTTAAGACCAAGAAAAATACTGTCAGTGTAAAGAGGCAGAGGGGACAGAATATCTAGAGATAAGAGGAGGAAGTTTTAGGAAATGAAATTGATGTAAATAGCTAACACAGGAGCCTTTTTGAAAAGGTGACTTTGAAATGAGGGATCTCATACTCCTGAAAGGGCAGGAGAAATGTGATGTTAATACAACATATCTACTTAATAATAATGAAGCAGCTTTGCTTTTAAAATCTGTGCTTGAACTTACCCTATGAGCAGTCAATTCCATTACATTCCGACTGTGTACACGGATTGAAAGGTGAGGGTTTAGTTGAAATGTGTTTCTGAAAAAATTAGTTCCACACTGATAAAAAAAACCTCAGGACCCTGTCGTTAACCTGGGCCCTCAGTGAAAATAGATTTAAGATCTAGAAAACTTTTCTTTTAACTAGTTTGGCCACTAGTGTATGCTATTCTCATTTTCCTTCTGGTGGTGCCATTCAAAAAAATTTGACATACCTTAGTTAATCAATATCCCTGGTTGTAGGACTACTTTTGATCTCTCTCGTCTGTGTTATATCAGATGCATGATTTTAAGGCAGTTTTCAATACCAGTTTTGCACATTGCTGTCCATGTGATCCTGATTTGTCTATCCTTAAAAAAACTCCATGTAGTCAATCTAGAGTTGGTAACTTCCCCAGATCGTGCAGAAGACTGACTAAAAGCATGGCACAGATAAATGCTCTACTTATGTTTGTTCCAGATCTTTTCAAGTATCATCAGACACAGTCCCCAAAAGGCAGTTCTTTGAATCCAGGCTGATCTGCATTTCAGTTAAAATGCCTTGATTATCACAATCTTTTTGTCTGCCTATTAAAAAAAGTTTTGAATGCACAATCTCCAAAAAGCAAGAAGTTGCTGCAAAGAGGACATATATATGCTGTTCTCCACAGCGCACTGTGGCAGGAAAAAAGATGGACATTCAGAGAAGACACAGGAAAACTTTTCAAAGCATCAAGCATCAAGTTATTTCAGCCTGGAATAAACGGCATGGGAAAGCAACAGAGTTTTCATGGAACATTTCTAGTATCAAGCTGGATTTTTTTTGTCAGGAATAGCTAAAAGTACAGTATAGTACAGTACAGTTCATCCTGCCTGTGGTAAAGGGTAAAATAAGCAACCTTCTACAGTCCCTCTCTTTTTCTAAAAGTATAGAATTGCAAGGACAAAGAATATCTACATATTGTAACTCAATCTTGATTTTAGTACCAGGTTTGAAAATATTGTAATATAACTCTAGGAAGTGGGGATCACTCAGTTTCATAGACATTTCTATCTATATTCAATGATTCCTTAACCAAGTACTACATGCTGAAAAGAATTCTGTTACCTTGGACAAAATAAGACAGACATTGACTAGACACCGTTATGTTTCCAAGGATTTAGGATCAGACTACTGATGAATACTCAAAAGCAAATGTTATCTATGTAACATTTTAATTACAGAAGAATTTCATACACTAACAACATGCCCGGCATGTTATTAAAGACCAGTTTTTGATAGGTCTAATAATGGAAAATTAGAGGAACACCAGTGAAGTCACATATCAAGATGAGAATTACGTTCAATAAAAGATTGCAGAGTAAGGTCTACAAATCTTCACCTAATATACTTTACATTTACAAATATGAGGGAAAAAAAGGAACATAAAGCTCTTCACCAATGCTACTGATAAAATTATTAGCAGGTACCGCAGTTAATACATACTCTATTTGCTCTACAGCTTCCATGGGAGAGATTAACAACAAGTAAGTTTGTGTCATGCCTCAATACAAATCTAGAGAAACCCTGCTGAAGTTAATTGTGTGTGACAGGATTAAATTTGGTGCAAAACCAAACTTTGGCCCAGTATCTGTACTAAAAATATAGCTGCAGAGGGAAAAATAGGAATGTTTTTAACAACTTAACATTTATTGGACAAGGAGGGGTCTGAAGAGCACAGAATGGAAAATGGCAAACATCTTTCACAAAAATAAGAATTGTCCCTCCTTCACAGGCCTGGATAGTTTGCATGTGTGGTACAAAAATGTGTAATGGAAACCTGGGAAACAAAGAAGGCTTTTCAGGCTGAGGATTCCAGCTGTTCGCAGACTGTGGAAGAGAAAACAGACTTTATTCAATGTCTGCAGATGTTTCCAAACTTTCATAGTTCTAGAATTTAAATTCAGTTACCTAATCAATATTAAATATCTGAGGGAAAATGTGTTGCCCATTGGATACAGTTTAGGTGGTGAGGAAAACAAAGGATTCAAACATTCTCAGGCAGAAAGAGCTGGTGGCTCAGAGGCAGCAGCAGATGAAAACAATGACTGGAGACAGCCCGTGCTGGAATGATAAATGAACATTCATTTCTCAGCTACACTGATGCAACTCCACTGGCTTTACTGGAGTGTGGTGTAACTCAAGTGTAGTTTACCTACTAGGCCTTATCATCTGTAAATAAGAATAAATTCTGTTCATGCTTACATAGTTATACTCTTCTAAACCAAAGCTAAGTCAAAGGAGAATGGGTTTCAGAGCTCTTTGCCTGACACCCTTAAAGCACAGAAAAAGAGGAAGTACGGGAAGATGTCCCAGTAGGGATTGTATAAGGTTGCACCACAGGAGACGCTGAATAAGGAGCAGCGGTGGGACAGAATTGTATTTCTGTTGTGAGCATTACTTTTGTGCTATCTCAAAACCCCATGTACATTGTGATTCGCTGGTGCTATGGCTCAGTCTTTAAGTAAATGACCAAAACTCCCAAACTCCAGCTTCAGTGGGGCCAGGATGTAATCCTGTATCTGCAGGATTCACAGCTGACAAAATACCATCAGCAGTGTGTTTTACAAATTTGGCAACAAATTTACATGCAGCCTGAGACTGAAACATATAGATTTTCTGGTCTCCTCTCAAACAGGCATTAACTTTGACATTTTACAGGCAGTAACTTCACATTTTCATATAGCATCAACAATATCAACTATTCTTTTACTGACAAAGCACGCACGGAAAGACTGAGGCCTCTTTTCGTCTGACAAGTAGGTGTATTTTCCACTGGTGTGCACAGCAACATCGTTTGCCACATATCCGACTTCATGCAATCTGCTGCAATGTCTATGCTGAAGATTGGTATCACTGTTCCTCCCAAAAGAATTTGATCCCTGAAGCACTCCATTTCATGGAAACAGATCAAGCAAATCCCTTTACTAAATTATTCCCAAGGGCAGATGAAGCTCCCGTGTTAAAAGGAACCTAAATACATCTCACCTCAACCCTACCATGCTAGGCTGCACAATGGGATAGAGAAAATCCTTTCCTCGCTACCATCTCACATGATGACATCAGCCCAGAGATGCTGAAAAAAATAAGGGAACAGTGGCAGACCCTCTCTGAATTTGGTAAAGACAGAGAGAAGCTGGTGACCTTTGCAATTTGTGAGGTTTTTGGTTGCTACTATTATGGAAACTAAGGAAACTTCAGATTCATATGCTTCTTAATGACTTCTGAAAAGGACCAAGCACTGTATGAGTTAAAGCTTCTGGATAAGACCTGTTCTTTGGAAAACCAAATTCATACGAGAATGAATCCGGAAGTTTTAGCATGACCTACATGAGGTGGTTCAGTAAAACAATACAGGCTTACTTGTTCTATTGTTATATATAGTTTAATTTAAAGGTTTCTAATTTTCTTCACATGTGTAAGAAAAATTAGCGCAATTCACCCATATTTGTATTCAGGATTCAAATCAATACTATAGTGCTGAAGACCAGACTTCGGTAAATATATTTGTTAGAAAATAACGGAGAAAAAAAATGACAATGCTGAAGTGTGCTGCCAGGGATTCAGGGGACATTAGATGAGGACAGAAATCAGAGCATCCTGTGCTGTGTACATGGACAGGCAGATAGTTTTCTGTGCCTAGTTTTTAATGATGGTGAGAAGCATCTTTCTACCACATCACTGTATAAGAGGGGAATGAAGTAGGGTAAATTTCCATTAACACTCTGTCCAAGGTCCCTTATAGAAAACTCAAGCTGCTAAGCCTGTGAGAAACAGGCTTTAGCTTGCCTAACTTCCACTGTGTTCGAAAAACTTCTATATTATAACTGGTCAAAAACCAAAGCTTTAATGCTTTTTGGAGAAGGAACTTTTTTTGCTCTGTGTTTGTACCAAAGCTAGTGTGCCCACAAGTGGGGCATTTATTACCAATTCTACTTCTCCTAATAGTGAACATGGAAACATGTAACCAAGCTTGCTCCCCAAATCCTGAGTTACACCGCATCGGTCCAAGATATCTTCACACAGTCCTGCCTGTGTGCTTGTATGTGTTACTCTCTAAATAAAAGTTACACTCAATTTTGTAATTTTTTTTGAGAGCAATCAATTAGAAAACCACCACAACAAAATCCCTGTCCTGCTGATGTCATAAATGGCTTTGTACTGCACATGAGCTGCAGGTCCCTGTGACTGAATAACCTCTGTCCTGCTGCCAAAAACATCTGATGTGAAATTTTCTTTCATTTTAGTGGGATCCTTGTTGATGAAGGTAGCCAGTGACTGAAAATCCTGCTGTGGTTAAGACAGCAACATACTTTGCTCATTGTACCCATCCAGATCTTAGAAGCATGTTGATTTGTTTCTCACCTCAAATGGCCTTTCTTACATCTCATCTTCTGACACAATCTCCAATTCCTATGCATTTTTTGGTCATTATTTAATATCTTTTTGTAGTGTGACTAGTTCAAAACCCTCCCTTCCTTACAAATCTAAATTTTCTTATTGTTTCACTGCCTGGGGCTGGCACAATTATTTCAAATGATCTACTTTTCATATGATTCCCAGACCATTCCCAGACTGTGAGACAGCCTGTTTATGTGATGGAAAGTACCAGAGGTAACCTTACACTGATGTGTTAATTGTTTGCATGAGTGAAAAAAATCAAAGTAATTTGACTTTCATACTCTGCATGCACCCATGCTTCTGTCTGATTGTATCACCCTTGGTTTCCTGTACTCTTTGCAGAGTGCCATCAGCATCACTCTATCAAGTTCACTTCTTGCCCTTCACCTCTTCACTGTGGATACAGTGCCTGTACATGCTACCTTACTTTCTTGAAGACCTCTGGCTTTCTAAGCAAGGAGCTAAGCAGATGGCATACTTACTATCTCAATATTCTTGTGGACAAGACAGGACAACTGTAAGGAAGTAGCAGGGTGATGACCACTCACTGGAGAGTGAACTGATGCAGGCAAGAAAGAACGAACTGAATCATGGTAGGAAGCTAAAGGATAGGACATTTATACATCTAGAAGCAAAAAGTCATTATTAGCCAGCCAGCCAAAAAACTTGCACCTGCCTGTGCCCTAGTCCCTTTATTTGATATTACAGCTTGCTCTCTCTCACCTTTGTTTTCAAGACTATTAAGATCTGTGAGACAGGAACAATTCCTCTACTTGTGAAAAGCACCTTTTTATATCGTTGTCATATTTTGTCCAGAAAGTTGGGCCCTGACATTATTGCTGTTTAAGTGAACTGGGAATCTCACACTGCTGTTGACTGAAGCTTTTGTTACTGGGTGTCTGGAGAAAAAAATTTCCCAGTTTTCCTTTGT
>JANHGO010001669.1:0-33178 GCA_024606505.1 Aquila spilogaster
GCCCAGGGTCGGGCCAGGCGCGGGCGGCCCTACAGCACCCGGCCCAGCAGCACCCGGCCCAAGAACAGCATGGTCCGCAGCGCAGCCCCGCCGCAGGAAGCGGAAGGGCTAGCTTCAGCCCCGCGCATGCGCGCTCCCCCTCCCCGCCTCCCGCCGCCGCTCCGAGGGCTCTCGGTTCCGCGTCCTCCGCTCCTTTCTCTCCCGTCCCGGCCGCTCGCGGCTCCCTCCAAGCTGCCGCCATGTACGACGCGGACGAAGGTGAGTGCGCAGCGGTCTCCTCCCGCCGGGCCGCTCTCTCGCGGCCTTCTGCGGGCGGCCCTGGGGCCCGGCCCAACCCGCTCCCGCTTCCCCCGCAGATATGCAATACGATGAAGACGACGACGAGATCACCCCCGACCTGTGGCAGGAGGCGTGCTGGATCGTCATCAGGTGATGGGACGGCGACGGCGCGGCGCACGGAGGCCGCGGGCTTTTCTAGGCCGGGCCGCGCGCTGCGAGGTTTGGGGAGGGGCAGTGCGGGGTAGCAGCTCCTGCTTGGCGGGGCTTCCGCACACGGCGCAGCGGCCTGCACGGCGTGGTCGTCCACTGGGCTCAGCCCTGCTAAGGCCGCGCCTCGAGTGCTGCGTTCACTGTGGGCCCTTCGCTACGAGAGGGATATCGGGGCTGTGGAGCGTGTCCGGAGAAGCGCAGAGGTGTGTGTGGAGCACAGGTGTGATGGGGAGCGGCTGAGGGAGCTGCGGCTATTCAATCTGCAGAAGAGGAGGCCCAAGGGAGACCTCATAGCACTCTGCAAATGCCTGAAAGGAGGCTGTGGTGAGGTGGGGGTCAGCCTCTTCTTCGTGTTAACAGCAATAGGACAAGAGGGAATGGCCTTACATTTTGCCAGGGGTTGTTCTGATTGGGTATTAGGAAACATTTCTTCTCAGAAAGAGTGGTAACGAGGTCCAGGTGAACTTCACTCATGAGGCTCAACAAAGCTAAGTGCAGGGTCTTGCACCTGGGTTGCGGCAACGCCCATTATCAATGCAAACTGGGAACAGGTGGATGGCAAGCTGGACTTGAGTCAGCAGTGTGCCCTCACAGCCCAGAGAGCCAGCTGTATCCTGGGCTGCATCAAAAGAAGTGTGGCCAGCAGGGTGAGGGAGGTGGTCCTGCCCTCTAATCTGTGCTGATGAGACCTCACCTGGATATGGAGTCATACAGGAGAGACGTGGACATGTTGGATCATGTTCAGAGGAGGGCCACAAAAATGATCCAAAGTATGAACCACTCCCCTGCAAGGACAGGCTGAGAGAGCTGGGGCTGTTCAGCCTGGAGAAGAGAAAGCTCCAGGCAAACCTGAGAGTGGTCTTTCAGGGGGGTTGTAAGAAAGAAGGACACAGACGCTTTAGCAGGTTCTGTTGCGATTAAGACAAGGGAAAATGGTTTCAAACTAAAAGAGGAGAAATTTAGGTTACATATAAGGAAGAAGTTTTTTTACCGTAGGAGTGGTGAGGCACCGGAATGAGTTGCCCAGAGAGGTGGTGGAAGTCCTGTCCCTGGAGATATTCAAGAGGCTCTGAGTACCCTGATGTAGCTGTAGGTGTCCTTGTTTTCTTGCAGAAGAGTTGGACCATAAGGCCTTTAAAGGTCCCTTCCAACTCAAACATTCCTGTGATTCTAATGTATCGGCAGAGGCTGCCCAGGGAGGTGGTGTAGTCACCATCCCTGGAGTGTTGAAAAACCATAGAGGTGTCGTGCTGAGGGACGTGGTTATTGGGGATGGGTAGGAGGTTGAACTAGTTAATCTTAGTGGTTTTTTTTTTCCAACTTTATGATTCTCTGATTTTAAGTAAGATGTGATTCTCATTCCATGCCAAATGTGATGTTGCCCACTGCTATCACAGGTGAGGTAGTGTGAGGAAGCCAGAACGCAGCTGTGCCACCAGGCCAGTGCTTTTGCAGCAGAACACCAACAGCCAGGCCCTGCGGCTCCTTGTGCTGTTAAGAAGTGGGCACTGTAAGCAAAAAGTGTTTCTCTTCTGAACAGAAATCTTTCCCTGTATGCAGTGGGGTTAGAGAGCAGCGAAGCCAAGGTAGTGTGGGCTCTCCAAGTGGTTTCAGGCCTGTGTGGCACAGAGCCTATGTGTTCAGGTCATCCTGTTAAAAGTGAGGGTGCAGGGCTTGGAATGTAGGTTTTGGTTTCTCATCTGGGATGTGCTTGGTTTGTCTAGGCCACACAAAAGCTAGGGGAAATCTAGAGAAGGAGTGAAGCTGGAAATCTCTGTGGCTGGAATAGAGGAGATTCAAGCTAAAGAACTTGGCTTGGGTTGGAAGGGACCTTAAAGCCTACCCAGCCCTGACCCCCTGCTGCAGGCTGGTTGCTTCCCACTGGATCAGGCTGCCCAGGGCCACATCCAGCCTGGCCCTGAGCACCTCCAGGGATAGGTGGAGTTCTGAGAAATGTTGCTTAGGAGACTGCAGTTGCACACGCTCAGTTTACTGCAGCTTAGAAAATGCATTGAAGCAAAGTCATTTACGTGTGTTGTTGAGACCCTTTCATGAGGTTTGTGATGTTTCCTTTTGAATTTAAGGTAGGGTGTGTACACTGCTCCGCCAGCAGGTGGCAGCAAGTCAGTCACTTTGCAGTGTCTCTCCAAACACCAGTGAGAGTTGAGTTTAACATTTCCGAGCATCTGTGTACTAAACCCGTACATAGAAATGAAACCTGAAAAGTGTTTTCTTAGAATCATAGAATTTCTCAAGGTTGGAAAAGACCTTCAAGATCATCAAGTGCAACCGCAACCCAACCATACAGCCCTAACTCTAACAACCCACTGCTAAATCATATCCCTGAGCACCACATCCAGACTATTTTTAAACACATTCAGGGATGGTGACTCAACCACCTCCTTTGGAAGCCTATTCCAATGCATAACCTCTTTGTGTAAAGAGGTTTTTCCGTATATCCAACCTGAACTCCCCCTGGTGCAACTTGAGGCCATTTCCCCTTGTCCTATCACCAGTGAGAAGAGACCAACCCCACTCTTGCTGCAATCACCTTTCAGATATTTGAAGAGAGCAATAAGGTCTCTCCTCAGCCTCCTCTTCCTCAGACTAAACAGCCCCAGTTCCTTCAGTCGCTCCTCGTAGGGCATATTCTCCAGGCCCTTCACCAGCCTTGTTGCCCTTCTTTGGACCTGCTCCAGCACCTCTACGTCCTTTCTGTATTGATGTGTCCAAAACTGAACACAGTACTTGAGGTGGGACCTCCCCAGTGCCGAGTATGGGGGGGGATTACCTCCCTAGTCCTGCTCACCACACCATTCCTGATACAAGCCAGGATGCTGTTGGCCTTCTCTGCCACCTGGGCACACTGCTGGCTCATATTCAGCCGACTGTCCATCAGCACACCAAGGTCCCCTTCCGTCAGGCAGCTTTCCAGCCACTCCTCCCCAAGCCTGTAGGGTTGCCTGGGGTTGTTGTGACCAAAATGCAGGAGCTGACATTTGGCCCTATTGAAACTCATACAGTTTACCTTGGCCCATCGATCCAGTCTATCCAGGTCCCTCTGTAGCACCGTTCTACCCTCCAGCAGATCAACACTCCCTCCCAACTTGGTCTTGTCTGCAAACTTACTGAGGGTGCACTCAATCCCCTCATCAAGATCATTGATAAAGATGTTGAATAGGAGTGGCCCCAGTACTTAGCCCTGGGAGACACCACTTGTGACTGGCTGCCAACTGGATTTAGCTCCATTGACCACAACTCTGTGAGTTCAGACATCCAGCCAGTGTTTCACCCAGCAGAGCGTATGTGTATCCAAACCATGGGCAGCCAGCTTCTCCATGAGGATGCTGTGGGGGACAGTGTCAAAGACTTTACTGAAGTCCAGGTAGACCACATCGGCAGCCTTTCCTTCATCCACTAAGTGGGTCACCTTGTCATAAAATGAAATCAGGTTTGTCAAATAGGATCTACCATTCATGAACCCATGCTGACTGGGCCTGATCCCATGGCTGATCTTTAATTGATCCATGGTGGCTCCTGATATTAACTGTTCCATAACCTTCCCTGGCTTTGAGGTGAGACTGATAGGTCTGTAGCTACCAGGATCATCTTTCCAGCCCCTTCTGAAGATGGGTGTCACATTTGCCAGTCTCCAGTCCACCAGGATGTCTTCGGTTAGCCCGGACTTTCGAAAGATGATGGAGAGTGGCTTGGCAACCACATCTGCCAGCTCCCTCAGCACTCTAGGGTGCAGTCCCCCTGGCCCATTGGCTTGTGAGTGTCCAGCTCTCGCAGCAGGTCCAAAACCATCTCATCATGGATTATGCAGGGCCTATTCTGTTCCCCGTTTCTGTCTTCTGGCACAAAGGGCTGTGTGCCCAGGGAGCAACTAGTCTTACTATTAAAGACTGAGGCAAAGAACACATTAAGTACCTCAGCTTTGCCCTGATCCTTGGTCATCATATTCCCCTCTGCATCCACAGTTTTCTGACCGCACAATGGCCTCCAGCCCCTCCTGTTTGTTACCCATGCTGCGTGCATTAGTGTAAATGCCCCTGAGCTGGGCCACCTTTTGAGTGGGAGAAGCCCTAGTACCCTCATGATCATACTCAGGTGTTTCCCTGGTAACCAACCTGACACCAACCCTTGTGTTCCTCCTACAAAAAAGTGTGTCACCCACCTCCTTCACCAAGACACAAGACTGTGGGATCTTACTAGCACATCCCCTTCTCACAAGCACTGGCATGTTACATACTGGCTCCTTTTTAGTGACCCCAGTTTCACCCCCACTCCCCTTCATACCTAGTTTAACGCTCTGTCAACAAGCATAGGCAACTCCCATCGTAAAACCCCTTTCCACCAGTGGGATAAGCTACTTCTAAGCTAATTCTTATGTATTTCAGAGCTTTTGAAGATTTTGTAATAATATTTTAAGCTTGCTGACAAAATACATTAAAGATATCTTGTTTTGTTAATGTGTTTTCTTTAGCTCCTATTTTGATGAAAAAGGTTTAGTCAGGCAACAGTTGGATTCTTTTGATGAGTTTATTCAGATGTCTGTGCAGAGAATTGTTGAAGATGCTCCACCGATTGATTTACAAGCAGAAGCCCAGCATGCCACAGGAGAAGTGGAAGAACCGGTAAGTGGAGGCAATGGGTTTTCATAAGAAAAATAATTTCCCCTTGGGTAGATGGGTTTCATTCAACCTCTTTCTCAAGAGACTGAAGTACATCTGAGTTAGGGCACAGCCAGGAGGATACAAGTGTGAACTGTGTGGGTTCTATAAGGTAACTGTGTAACACCGCTCAGAATGGGAGCAGACATCACCAACAGGGATTTAGTGGAGCAACCCAGCTAGTCAAAATAAAACCGTGCTTTGGTGGGATTTTGGTTTTTGGTAGCTTTACTGTGGCAGAAAAGGCTTATGACTAAAAAGGTTTTTGTTAGGTCTGGGTTTTCTAATGGTGCCCTTATCGTCTTCCATTGGTACCACGTTCCAAATTATCCAAGGTCTGTTCTTTGTGAGGACTCTTCATGAAGTGTGTGAGGGTTCAGTGCCTGTTCTGCATTGATTGTGATGCTTCTGCTCTTGACTGTGGTGTCCCCCATATGGTGCGATCCCTGTTCTGCACGGGCATAAAGTGGTTATCTGATTACCCAACCTTTCTGCTTCCCTGTTGAGATTTAAGGGAACTTCAGGAGTTCTGAGAGTCAAATTTGTTATGTGTTTTGACTGTTCCTTTGCATTTTTTTTTGAGGGTGAGCACTATTTAGAGAGAGTAACTGAGATTTTTAGTTCCTTGGTTTAACGTAATGCTCATTCTCGGGTAGATAAACATTCATTAAGTGTTTATCTCACCATAATTTATCTTAATATCTCATCCGTTACTCTGTGTATATTATGTCCATGTTTCCTAGCTGTGCAGTTCTGCAGATCCTGTATGCAGTTAAGCATGGATCTCCAGCATATGATGTGCCTGACTTACTTTGCCCAAGCTATAGTAGTTGACTTGAGGGTAGGTTTCTTGCTTTTATTGATCCAATTAAAGTTTTAAGAGTATGGCCTAGATATGAGAAAAGGAAAACTTGCTTTTTCCTTCAGTGTTACTTGTTGGCAATCTCTTGCCTTATTTGAGAACACTGGATTAATTTAAGGAGACTGAGTATAATTGGGCTACACACCAAGGTGACTTTGTTTCTCCCTCCCTCCATGTTCAGCCTTGCGTTTTGAGGGCAGCTAGGGCAGTACATTTTGTAGCACATTAAAGTGTTTTACAACCATGTTGAGAGATGAGAATTATAGTAAATGTGTGTTCTGTGTGCTTATATATACATATGTGTGTACATGCTTATAACTTGTGGAGTTATTTCACACAGCTACTGCTGAAAATCCAGGAGAAAGGTGTTTCTTTGGGTGAGAATTGAGAGCTTGATCTGCTAGAGCAAGTGTAGCTTTGGTGGTGTGCTGCAGCCGAATCCTTATGGCTCAGATACAGATGCCTACATGGAACTCAAGTCTTGCTTTAGTAATAGATATTCTCAGCTGGCTTCTAGATGGTGGGGTGGCAGCACTGTTCTTTATTTGGGTTAGTTTCTGTTTTGCAAGTGGTCACGGTGTGAAACAGGAACTCAAAGAAAGACTTTCAAGGCAATGGGTCTTTCAGCTTGTTTATGTGCAGATCGAATGTTTGCCTTGTGTTTCCATACCCTTGGATTTTAGTTGGTGAAGGAATGCTTTGAGAATAAAGCAGCTCTAAGATCTCATTGCGGTGGGAATCTGAGGGATGATTGGCTCTCAGAGCAAAACAAACATCCTGAGAATTGTTCTGTTGCTGAAAGGTGCCTGTCCTTTCTTGTCTTTTTTTTTCTTCTTAATGTTTTACTGTACCATGTGAAAGGATTTCTGTGGAACTTAAAACGATTAAATGTCATATGCTATGTGTAGGAGCAAAGCTGTACAAAGACTCACAGCTTTTTGATGTATCAGCTATCTCATTGTTTGTGTTGAAGTAAATTTGCCTTTTTATCGTATACTTGGCAGTTTTATCTGAAGCTATGTCAACAACAAAAATATACCGGGCATGTGCTGTTTATTAATGTACTCCCTCTGACTTGATAGATTTTGAGTTAATTAGCTATTTTACAGGAAGAAGACGTTATTTGGGAACCTTATACCCTATTACGGGTACCTTAACTCTTAGCAATGATTTTGACCCTTCGGTTACCTCTGTGTTTTTTATTAATGAGGTGCCTAGAAATTACTGAAAGTTCTTGAGTGATTGGCACTGGAACAGGTTGCCCAGAGATGTGGTTGATGCCCCGTCCCTGGAGACTTTCAAGGTGAGGCTGGATCAAGCCCTGGGCAACCTGATCTAGCTGTGGTTTCCCTGTTCACTGCAGGAGAGTTGGATTAGATGTCCTTTAAAGGTTCCTTCCAACTCTTAGGGATTGATTGTATGATCTGTTCAGCTAGCTATCTGAAGAGGGATCGTTTCCACACCCTGAGCTGAGGACATGCAGCAGTGTTGGGTATTAAGCTCTAGGGCTGCTCTTGAATAACTAAGATGGAAGGTTTGGCCATTGCAGATAAATGTCTTCTTGTTTTCCAGCCCCGGTATCTCCTGAAGTTTGAACAAATCTATCTCTCCAAACCCACACATTGGGAAAGAGATGGAGCACCGTCACCTATGATGCCCAATGAAGCCAGGCTGAGAAATCTTACGTAAGAAACATTTCTGTGATGGTTAAAACACAAGGAAGGACTGCCTCTATGTTATTAATGCATAGTCTTTTTTTATTTAGTCATTTTGACAATGTAATCATTACTGCTCTTCTTACAATTTCTAATGGTTAAATGCAGATAATTTGATAATAATGCTCAATATTACCAGTGAATAGAATAATTGCAATAATCAGCTTTCTGCACAGACTGGAGTAGTAACTGATAAACAACGCAATGGTATTTTTCTTCTGTAGGTATTCAGCCCCTTTGTATGTGGATATAACTAAAACAGTTATTAAAGAAGGGGAGGATCAGTTACAGACACAACATCAGAAAACGTTTATAGGAAAAATTCCTATTATGTTACGATCAACATACTGTTTGTTAAATGGCTTGACTGACCGTGATCTTTGTGAACTGAACGAATGCCCTCTGGATCCGGGTGGCTATTTTATCATTAATGGATCAGAAAAGGTAAGGGATGATACTTTGCATGGTTGTCTTTACAGGCACTGGAAATTCTGTTACTGATTTCCACTTCTTTTGCCAGGAATATAAACATTTTAGTTACTGCAGGCAGTCCTAATCTTGGAGAAAGATCAACCTAGTCCTTTGTTAGGACTTTGTGAACCACCTTTTCTTCTCCTAGATGTGTTTTTTTTTTTTTTTTTTTCCTACATTGCAGAGCATCATGCACTCAAAAATGTGGTCATTTGTGGGAAGAAGGCATTTCTTCCCTTGCAATCCCCTCTGGGTTGTTCACAGCTGCATAGATGCATTTTATAACAAGGATAGGCTTATCCTGTTTCTTTCTTTCCTCTGTTTCTGCTGATTCAGCTTTAGCAGAGCATATCCTCTCCATATGCTTGTGCCTCACCGATGAAACTGACAGCTTTTTGTTACTTGACACCTGGACGAATACAGCAAAAGAAAAGAAAAAGTAATGTTTATTCTTGGAGGAAAAAAAAAATCTAGCTTTTACTATCAGAGCTGGCATTAGAATTTATTTGCATGGTTAGTTCATTGAGCTTGGAAACAGATAACGACGTGCTTCCTTTATCAGTATTGTGGCTAAAACTAACGCAAATTTCTCAGCACGCCTAGCAGATGTGGTGAGTGCATTTCATAGAAGTGTTCTCTGAGTCTTTTATTTTGGTTATTCTGTCTTAACAAGGCTTATGTTTTGCTTAATGCTGTGCTTTGAAAATGCAGAGTCTAGTCCAACTGAGTTTGGCAAATTGACTTAATGCTGTGAAGAGCTTATAAGCAGGAGAGAGACATTTTACATGGTCTCCTAGCAATAGGACAAGGGGAAATGGCTTTAAACTAAAAGAGAGGAGATTTAGGTTCGATGTTGAGAGGAAATTCTTTACTCAGAGGGTGATGAGGCCCTGGCACAGCTGCCCAGAGAGGCTGTAGACGCCCCATCCCTGGAGGCGCTTGAGGTCAGGCTGGATGGGGCCCTGGGCAGTCTGAGCTGGTGCCTATTCTAATGGGTGCCAACCCTGCACATGGAACTAGATGATGTTTCAGGCCCTTTCCAACCCAAGCCATTACACAATTCTATGATTCTATAAAGAACGGTAGAAACCCCATGCTTGTTATTATCACATGTCCTTTTGTGTTCTTGTCTCTACACAGGTTCTGATTGCTCAGGAGAAAATGGCTACAAACACAGTATATGTGTTTGCAAAAAAAGATTCAAAATATGCCTACACGGGAGAATGTAGATCTTGCCTGGAAAATTCCTCTCGACCAACGAGTACTATATGGGTTAGCATGCTAGCCAGAGGTGGGCAGGTATGTCTAAGCAGTAATAGTCCCCTTCCTGGGGCTTGCAGCGCAGGTTGTTTTTACAGGTTTTGATACTGTCCTGTGTCTTCATGTCACTTACTTTGCAATTTTGAAAAGGATTTTCTTCTGGTAGTAAATTGTGAGAAGGTAAAATTACTTGAAAATGTGTTCTGTTATGTCACAGATTATGCCTGTCTCTGGGATGAATAATTTGGGGAGTGAAAGGATGGCTCTCTTTGTGCCACAGTAGTGTGGGGTTAAAAATCTTAGAGCCAATTACTATGGATGAGTTTTTAGGATACCCAAACACATTTTTGCTTTTTGACAAAGGACAATGGGAATGCAGACCCTGTCTTTGCCCAAGACAGAAGTTTCAGATGTGTTTTGCAGCCCACATATGAATTCATATTTAAAATAGTTGTGTCACCTGTCAGGGTCCATGCACAGGTATTATTTAAACTCTTCTGTATGAGGAAGAACACTGAAGTTTTTTAGGCTTCTGAGGTTGAAAATAGTTTAAAAAAAATAGTAATTTCTTGCATAAAGTTTCAGAATAGCTTTCTAGTCTGCTGAGGAGTCCTGTTTTCCTGTAGTGCTTGAATAAATACATTTGTAATGCATCATCCAAATTCAGAGAGAGATTTTTATTTAAAGGCAAAATGATTTTAGGCTAACGTGTACAATTGCCTGTCTTTTTAGGGTGCAAAGAAGAGTGCTATTGGTCAGCGCATTGTAGCAACGTTGCCATATATCAAACAAGAAGTGCCAATCATAATCGTCTTTCGTGCCCTAGGGTTTGTGTCTGACAGGGACATTTTAGAGCACATCATTTATGATTTTGAAGATCCGGAAATGATGGAAATGGTAATGTGTTAAATAACTTATTTTCTAGCTTAACATTATGTGACATCCAGGTGTGGCTACTCTTATATTAGTCAGTGTTTTGTTCATTTTCCAATTTAATTCACTGTCTATTAGAAGCCTGAAAAACTTTCTGCTTTACCCATTCCAATGAGTGTTTTGAGTGAACAAATCACAATGGAAATTGTAAAGAGCTAGTGAATACTTGGAGAGGTAGGTTCTTGTCCTGCTGCCCTTGACTTTAATTGTAAAGCCTCCATTTATGTCTGAATCAGCAACAGACCTTGAAAGTAGTTGAATGAGAGCTGTTGTCTGAAGCCTGAGCTCATTTTTGTGTGCTTCCCATGTGCTCCATCATGTTTTGAAAGAACTGCTATAGTAAAGTCAGAAAGCAGTAATTAGTAGTTCCTGAAAAGAATCCTTAGCAAGCTACTGCTTAGTTTCCTACGCCAGTGGGCACCATAAGCTTCAGGGTTTTGCTGTAATTTGTTCGTTAGGTTAAGCCTTCTCTGGATGAAGCCTTTGTCATTCAGGAGCAAAATGTTGCTCTGAACTTCATTGGATCAAGAGGTGCAAAGCCAGGCGTCACCAAGGAAAAGAGAATCAAGTATGCTAAGGAAGTCCTGCAGAAAGAAATGCTTCCACATGTTGGTGTGAGTGACTTCTGTGAAACCAAGAAGGCCTATTTCCTAGGGTACGTTGGTGTATTCTCAAGCGTGCTGTCACACCTGCAGTTGGTCCCTGAATACAGATTTGATGTGCGTGTTTGGAAAACACTCTGTCTAGGAGTTTGTTTTTAACCTCAGTCTTCTGGATACTTAGTGATAAATTTTGAGGCGTTTTTCTGCTGAGAAAATATAAATGATGATAAAGCAGCAAAAATTAGAGAACAAGAGCCTCTGGATTCAAAGATGATGAATGGATAATGAGCAAGTGCTCCTTTTCACATCTCTTTGGGTGAAAAACATACAGAGGTTGATAGGTAAATTATAGCTGTATGTAATGTAAACCCACTCTTTAAAACCTTTGGTGCATCTTCTTGATCACTGCTTATTGTGCTGATAAATGGCAGCATTGGGTGGCCTGTCACTTTACTTCAAATACCATGTCCTGTTCACAGTCTCACAAGCTCAGACGCAAACATGTATTACTGTACAGGGCAGACATGTAGCAGAAGATGCATTGCCATCATTATGTAAATATTAACTTTGTTTCAGTTCTCTAAAATTTCAGTGTGTTACTCAGCTCTCTAAGGACATAAGTACTGCAGTGACCTGCCTTAGAGCAGCAGTATTTTAACTTAATCTAAAATGGACAACCTTTAGGAAATGGATCACTCATGTATTTAATAAAATATGTATTCTTTGTTGTGAATGTTTGCTGATGGTTTAAAATATAAACTTATTTTTTTAGGTATATGGTTCATAGATTGTTGTTGGCTGCACTGGGAAGAAGGGAGCTTGATGACAGAGATCATTATGGCAACAAAAGGCTGGACCTTGCTGGGCCACTGTTGGCTTTTCTCTTCAGAGGGTAAATATATAATATATTCTTTGGAGATAATTAATGGAAGAGTCATTGCCTGTTCTGACTTCTAAATAAATCGGACTATTCTGTTGAGACTGATAGCCAGTCTTGGGCACCTCAGCTTGTATCTGATCATGACTTTGTTTCAGCTTGTTTTGAAGCATGTGTTGTGCATGTTCACAAACAGATTAGTTTGGTGCTTGCTTTTTTTGTTTTTTTTTCCTTTTCCCTTCATTACAAATCACTTGCTTCTGCTAAGAAGACTGGTGACTTCTTTTTTTTTCCATACAATATTGAGGAGGCTGAATTGATACAGTACTGTTTAATGTTGTTTCTTGACATCTTCTCCAGAATGTTTAAGAATTTGCTGAAGGAAGTGAGAATATATGCACAAAAGTTTATTGACAGAGGGAAAGATTTCAACTTGGAGCTGGCAATTAAAACGAGAATTATTTCTGATGGTTTGAAATATTCATTGGCCACTGGGAACTGGGGTGATCAGAAGAAAGCTCATCAGGCCAGAGCAGGTGTATCTCAGGTACAATTTTAGTTCTTTTCAAATACATCATTTCTAGAGGCTGCTGATGCATTGTTCTACTGTATCATGATGCCGCCACACATAGGAAGCTTTACCTAACTGAGTTCCTTGTTACATTCAGGTGTTAAACCGCCTGACTTTTGCATCAACACTTTCCCATCTGAGACGCCTGAATTCTCCAATTGGTAGAGATGGAAAACTAGCAAAGCCCAGGCAGCTGCACAATACGCTATGGGGAATGGTTTGCCCAGCTGAGACTCCAGAGGTAATGAATGCAGTATTTTCATCGCTACTTATATGTGCCAAACTGCTTTTATCTGGTGGTCATTTTGTGTTTGGACTAGATGATTTTAGTCATCATTCCAACCCTAATGCTTCTGTGATTATGACCACAGCAATTTAAGTGATCACCTGCACTTACACTGACACCAATACTTAGCTTTATAGCTAACTCTGTAGTTGAGTGGTAGAATGAAACACAGTAAATAGCAGGTTTTGTGTACAGTTCCCTGAGGGCTTGAGACTTAAAGTTCTCTGATCTTGGTTTGGAAGATGGGGGAGTCTTTGGGTTTGGAAATGCAAAATAATCTTATGCTTCTCATAGGGTCATGCAGTAGGACTTGTGAAGAACTTAGCCCTGATGGCTTACATTTCTGTGGGGTCTCAGCCATCCCCAATTTTGGAATTCTTGGAAGAGTGGAGTATGGAGAACCTGGAAGAAATATCTCCAGCAGCAATAGCAGAGTATGTGCAAAAGAAGTAACTAAACAGACATAAGGTTTTTATTACCTGCACAGTGCTTCAGGGTTTTCTTTTTTTTCTCTCTTTCTAGTGCTACCAAGATTTTTGTTAATGGCTGCTGGGTAGGAATACACAAAGATCCAGAGCAGCTTATGAATACCCTAAGGAAGCTCCGTCGTCAGATGGATATCATTGTGTCAGAGGTACAACTTCAAGATTTTGGGGATCTTTGTAGCTGAGGGAGGGCAGTATACTGGGACTACTTTGCAGACTCTAAATAGCATCATTTGCTATTTGCAGTCTATTTCTGCACACGTTTCTTTTTTTGGCTTGTTTGTTAAGAAGATCCAGTTGAAAAAACACTCTTATTGAAAAGATTTAAAAAAAACCTCTTGAAATACTTTTGTTTGTATGAGTGTTAATTGTTGTTCTGCGCTGCTGGCAACACTTGTAGGGCCTTCGCTTTTGGGAACTTTGTTATCCTATTTTGTACTCTGTAGTTCTGATTCCAGGCTGAGACTTTGTATTCTTGGGGTGTTGCTTTCTTGTGCAGGTCTCAATGATTAGGGATATTCGTGAGCGAGAAATCCGCATCTATACTGATGCAGGCAGAATTTGCCGACCTCTTCTAATTGTGGAAAAACAGAAGTTGCTGTTGAAGAAAAGGCATATTGACCAACTGAAGGAACGAGAGTATAACAATTACAGGTGAGAAGTGTTTCTGTAATGTAACTGAGTATCTAGTTTTCCAGCTGGGAAGCTGCACGTTCCCTTAAATTGAAGGAGGAAATGTTTAAAGCTTTGAGCAGCACAAAGATGCTTTCTCTGCCTGGCAACTTAATTCACTTTTGATCAAACTAATGCAGCTGTATTAATAATAAGGCAGAGAAGTCCTTGTTCTTGTTACTGCTGAAATGACCCATTTTATGTGCGTGTTGAGTACTTCAAATATTGATTATTAGTTGGCAGGACCTCGTGGCCAGTGGTGTAGTAGAGTACATCGATACGCTGGAAGAAGAGACTGTGATGCTGGCCATGACTCCAGATGACTTGCAGGAGAAGGGTGTTGCGTACTGTTCAACGTACACCCACTGTGAGATTCACCCATCCATGATCCTGGGAGTGTGTGCATCTATTATTCCTTTCCCTGATCACAACCAGGTCAGTGTGTCACTTCTGCCATCCTGCTTCTAAGATTGATAGAAACCCACAGGTGTATGTTAAGAGCCATATGTGCATATATATATAAATATCTATGTTCCGGTCTTTCCTTGTTTGTCTAGTCTCCTAGGAACACGTACCAGTCTGCTATGGGTAAACAGGCAATGGGAGTCTACATTACAAACTTCCACGTTCGTATGGACACACTGGCCCATGTTCTGTACTATCCTCAGAAGCCCCTTGTAACAACACGCTCCATGGAGTACTTGCGATTTAGAGAGTTACCAGCAGGTACGTCGTCAGTTCATGTTTATTAAGCAAAAAGAATACTATTTTATTTAAACTGTCATAAATGTGTGCATAATACCTACATATTTAGCAACTTTATGTAATTTAAAAAGGAATTATAGGTTAAATGTTAACTTGCAGCTTGACACTTAGTCTACAGCATTCCCAGTGTTGCAGCTAAAACTCCTTTTCCATATAGTTGGCTAAAATGGAAAGGATGTGTTTCCTGTATCGGTTGTCCACATGAGGTCACTCCTGGGTTGATAAAGTTAATCTTTTTGTACCCAGAGTTGCATTTACTGATACAGCACGGCTTTTCCACATGGGATGTGGAGATTATATCTTAGAAAAGGGTTGAATAGCTTCACTGTAAAGAAAGGGGCTTATTTTAGTTGTAAGTAATCTGTCCGATACATAGTCATGTTTTCAAAGTATTCACTCATGTATTGCAGGTATCAATTCAATCGTAGCCATTGCATCATATACAGGCTATAACCAGGAAGATTCTGTCATCATGAACCGTTCTGCTGTCGACAGAGGCTTTTTCAGGTGTGATTTTTCAAATTTTTGAACTGTTTGAAAATTAAAACGGGTACGATAGTGAGTTGTCCAGAGGCGCGAGGAAAGTTTGTCTTAAATGGGAAGGTATCCTTAAAAATGGGGGTGGAGGAAGCTTCAGAACGAGAATGGCGAATGTATGTCTTAGCAAAACTCGGTGAGTAATGGTTCATCTTTTGCGTAGCTTGAATTCCTATTCTGTGTTCCTGGCTCTTCCCTTTTGGTCTTGTTTCTTGTGTTATCTGTTCTATTTATGCTGGTTACATGAAAGCGTATTCTGAGTTTTTGTTGTGTGAGCTGCTGGTTAGGTGAACTCCTTAATGACAATATTGTAGCTTTGTAATAAAATGGTGTATTTAGTAGCGTGGCAGTTGCTACCAGTGAGGCTTGGTGTATTCCTCTCCTTATTAGGAACTGCTGTTGAGACAAGAGATGGCTGATATGACTGTGCATTATTGCTCATTTTTAGATGACTACTTAGCTGTATAACCTTAACTGGTCAACAGATTTTTGCTTTTATTCATTTTTTGAACCTAAAAATTGCTAAGTGTCTTGCACCTGCTACCTTCTAATGTAAAGTATGGGACTGTTGGATTTCTGTGGCTCACGTGAAACTTGTATGGAATCTCCTGCGTTTATGGGAGCAATTAAATGTGAACAATACTGTTCTTAAAGGTTGTGGCTTTGCTGTGCTAGCAGCACAGCAAAAATATCCAAATGCCCAGAAATAAGTTGATATAATAGAAAGATTTCCATTGAAACTCAGACATAGAATGTGGCATTGCAAGATAGCAGGAGAAGTAAAAGTGCTTGCAAATGGTGAAGGAGAAAAGTAATGTGAGATTGATTTGGTGAAGATCAAGGGCTCTGTGCACCCTGATGTAGCTGTAGGTGTCCCTGTTCATTGCAGGGGAGATGGACCAGATGGCCTTTAAAGGTCCCTTCCAACTCAAACAATTCTCTGATTCTAAGATGGAAATCACCCTTAGGAGTAATAACGACTTTGCAGATGGGAACATCTCTCCACTTCACCAAAATAAAGCATGTTATCTATAGGTATTTTGGCAATGCCTGAGAAGTGACCATTAAAATGCCATCTGGAACTTTTGTGTTAATGTGTTGTGGATTTTTTTTCAGTCAGAAGTCAGATTAACAGGAAGGGTTTCTGTGGAAGGAAGGGTTTAAAGGAAAGGTTGTGTGGCAGGTGAATGTGAATTGTTTTGGCTGTCATCAGTGACGGTAGCTATGCACTTGGCAAAATGGTGCTTTAAATGAAGTTAGGATGTGCAGATTGGGGAAAGTGATGCTGGTTTCACAGAGAATATATCTTTGTTTCAGATCTGTGTTCTATCGCTCCTACAAAGAGCAAGAGTCCAAAAAAGGGTATGACCAAGAGGAAGTCTTTGAGAAGCCTACTCGTGAAACTTGCCAAGGTAAGATACGGCAGGGTATGGAGACTGAGTTTGTTAATTACGTTCTTGTAGGGAAAGATGACTGTTGAACTGGTTCAGTCTTTATTTTGAGACACATTAAATAGCAGAAATGTGTGTATTAATAGAAAAATGCATCAGCTGAGATGTTAACTTAAAATTATCTTGAGACATTTCATCATCAGCAGGCTAAAGTTGTAAGCAGACTGGTTGAATTTCTACAAAACATCTGAGTCTATCTTAGAAAAACTTGAGAATCTGTTTGTAACTTTTTTTCTCCCCCAAGGTATGAGACACGCCATCTATGACAAACTTGATGACGACGGTTTGATTGCGCCTGGGGTACGCGTGTCTGGGGATGATGTCATCATTGGCAAAACAGTAACTCTGCCAGAAAACGAAGATGAACTGGAAAGCACTAACAGGCGTTTCACAAAGAGAGACTGCAGCACTTTTCTGCGAACTAGCGAGACTGGTATTGTTGATCAGGTCATGGTAACCCTGAACCAGGAAGGATACAAGTTCTGCAAGATCAGGGTAAGCACCAACCTGCATGTGTTTTCTACTTAACCATTTTTACAGTATCTCATTTACCCATTTAATGTTTTCCTGTGGTTCACAGGTACGTTCTGTAAGAATCCCTCAAATAGGAGATAAATTTGCCAGCAGGCATGGTCAGAAAGGAACCTGTGGTATCCAGTACAGGCAAGAGGTAGTGATTCCTTTTGTTCTTTTTAAATACTTTATTAACATTTCGTCTTCTCTGTCTTTTTAGCATTGAAACCAACATGGGTAAGTCATCTATGGAACATGTACTGGGGTGCAAAATGTGGATTTGAATTTAGGTAGAATATGTTCAGAAAGGGATGCTACTGTTCCTTACCATGGTATCTCAGGGCCCTTGGAATGGCAGATGCAGTTAGAACCTGTGGACTGCTTTTCTTAAAGCTGGTGTGTTGGGAAGTACTGACTGCCTGTTTCTGTGCTCCAGGATATGCCCTTCACCTGTGAAGGCATCACCCCGGATATCATTATCAACCCCCACGCCATCCCTTCCCGCATGACCATTGGTCACTTGATTGAATGTCTTCAGGGGAAGGTAAGAAGAATGTTTTATGCTACATGTTTCAGGGATAGGAGTTAATATGTATTTTTAATTTTTTTTGTGAATATACACAAGTAAGCGTTAAATACACAGAAGTGCGAAGTGTTAATGCAGTTAAAAAAAAAAAAGAAGAGCTTATTCTCCATTTACTTAATGGCAAATACAAAAGTTTCTTGGAGGAGCTACACTTGTAAATTTTGCCCAGCAAATCATCTGTTGCTTTTATTCCAAACGTATCCTGTAACCCAGAAAAAGGAGCAGACAAAACATTGATACCGTCCATTTTTAAAAGCCTCAGCTAGATTTTGTAGCTGATCAACAAAAGAAAATACAGCACTATCATGGGCACGGAAGCTCAAGTTCTGGCATTAAAAGCTAAAATTATTTGAAACGTATTGCTTGATGCTGAGAAATCTGACGAGCTTTTGCAAATCATTTCTCTGTAGGTGTCGGCAAACAAGGGAGAAATTGGTGATGCTACACCATTTAATGATGCGGTCAATGTGCAGAAGATTTCCAATCTTCTATCGGATTATGGCTATCATCTAAGAGGAAATGAGGTATCACCAGAATATCAGTTCATTGTATTTTCAATACGTTTGGTGGACAGTAAGGTTTATAGTTCTGTGATTGCATTGACTACTTTAGGTCCTCTACAACGGCTTCACTGGTCGAAAAATCACATCGCAGATCTTCATTGGTCCTACATATTATCAGAGGCTGAAGCACATGGTAGATGACAAAATCCATTCTCGTGCAAGAGGGCCCATCCAGATACTTAACAGACAGCCCATGGAAGGTAGATCTCGGTAAGGATGTTTATTATTTTCTATATAGTCTTCCCTTTGGAGCCTTTAGCTGCCAAGTTAGCTGCATTTTCTCTGAAGAGAAGCCCACACTGGAGTGTGTAGCCTGTCAGGAACTGTGGCTGCTGGAGCAGTCTGTTCCAGAAAGACTGCACCCCATGGAAAGCACCTATGCTACAGCAGTTCGTGGAGAACAGAGGTCTGTTGGAAAGATGCATGTTGGAACAATTTGAGGAGGAAGGAGCAGCAGAAACCACGTGTTTTACTTGTGGAGGGGGAGAAGGTCTAAAGAATAAAGCCAGAAGTGAAGGAGTGAAGTTGTGCCAGAGAAGAAGGGATAGGAGGGAAGAAAGTGTTTTTAGTTTTGTCATTGTTTCTCATTACCTTGCTCTGTTTTTAAAAATAAATTAACTGTTGCCAAGTTGGGTCTGTTTTGCCTATGATAGTAATGGGTGATTGTCCTTGTCTTGACCCAGCACAGAGGAGTAGAGGATGATTTCATCATTTGCATCACTTTGCTGTATAGTTGTGCTGTGTCTGATAGCTGCTTTACAAATACTTGGCCATGTGGCTGCAGCAGTTAGAAATGACTGTGTTAGCAATTACTTACTTTAACATTCTTATTCTCAGAGGAAAATTGATGCCCGGGTTTACTCCGGCCTTGGAATATTGCTATTGTGTTTCTGTCAGGTTACTTGTAGCAACAAGCACTGATATATTGTGCCAGAGAACTCAGAGAGTTTTGTTTTGTTTTTTGTGTCCAGTGATGGTGGCCTTCGTTTTGGAGAGATGGAACGAGACTGCCAGATTGCCCACGGAGCAGCCCAGTTCTTGAGAGAGAGGTTGTTTGAGGCGTCAGACCCGTACCAAGTCCACGTATGTAACCTCTGTGGAATCATGGCAATTGCAAACACAAGGACTCACACATATGAATGCCGGGGATGCCGAAATAAAACACAGGTAAGCGTGGGCTTCACCATCCAGTGACTAAGAGGAAATGTGACTCGGGTGAACAGGAGGAGGGAGAAGTTATGTTTAAATGTAAATATTTAAAGAAACATGAGAACAATTGCTTTTTTAGCTTCATAACTACTTGAGTGTTTATAGTATCCCAGTTGATTTGGATGTTTCCTGTTTCAGTGTTGGCAGGAAATGCTGCTCGACTGTTTTGTGGTGGAGAGATTTTAAAAGTGAACAGGAGAGCTTATTTTTAGAGTATTAGACAGTATAACTCTGACTTGCAGGAATTTAGAACTGTGCTTGTCCCTCTGAAGATACTTTATGCCTGCGAGCAGGGTTCCCATGAGAGGTCTTTTGTGTAACACATTTTTTTTCATGATTATTTATAGTATGTGCTTTTTTTTTAATATGATAATTATTATTTATAGCATTTGTTCTATAGTGTGTGCATAACTACAGAGCTGTGTCAAGACAGATTGGCAGCAGAGATAAAAACAGTCACTTTAAATAGGTTTGTTGGGGGGCTGGGATCTGACTGCTGCACCTCATGTTGGGGCTGCTTGAAGGAATGTGTGCTGGAAATCTTAACTGTAGTTACTGCATAGGAGGCATGTTTTGCTATGTAAATGTGCCCCTAAATTACTTTTTTTTTAAGATCAGATTCCTTGGCTGCCATTTTTTTCCATTTAAAAAGTTAATTCTGGATAGTTGTTTCGTAGCCTCTATAGCCTGCCTCTGCTTCCCTCTTGCTTTGTAGCCGTCTTTAAGCAGTTCTTGATTCAGAATTACAGAATGCTTAGAGTTGGAAGGGATCCTTAAAGGCCATCCAGACCAACTCCCCTGCAGTGAACAGGGACACCTACAGCTCCATCAGGTGCTCACGAGCCCTGTCCAATCTCACCTTGAGTGTCTCCAGGGACAGAGCTTCCACCACCTCTCTTGGGCAACCTGTGCCTCACCACCCTTACTGTAAAAGATTTTTTCCTTATATCATCTACCCTTTTTTAGTTTGATAGAGTCATTCAGATTCAGTTTTGAGCCAAAAGCCGTGACAAGCGAGTTGTGTAGTTACTTGATGCTTTAGGAGTGCTTATCAATCAATCACAACTCTTTTGAAATCTCTTCCCAGATATCTTTGGTTCGAATGCCCTACGCCTGCAAACTCCTCTTCCAAGAACTGATGTCAATGAGCATTGCACCTCGGATGATGAGTGTTTAGCTTCTTAGGAAGGTTTTTACAAAATGTGAGACTGAAGTATTTAGGTTTTGTTTCATTTTGTGTAGGTTGTGTTTAAAGTAGTTTTACTCATCAGCTGTGTGCTGTTTAAAAGTATGTTTATTATTTCCTGTAAATAGAAGTCAAATTTGTAATCAAACTTGTGCATCTCTTTATTTGTATATCTGCAAAAGAAGTGTGTGAGCAAGTAAGTAATCAAAGAATAAAGGAGGTAAGAGAACGATTAGTGAGCTAGAAAAAGCCCAAGGCTGCGGCCTTGCAAAATACTAACTTAAAACTGTGCGTAAGTGAAAGTCCTCACATCACAGCTCTGCACCATCATCTGCGGAAAAACAGAAACACGTTATGCTGCACACTGTTTCAAGGGGTAATATCACAGCTCGCACAACAGCCCAGGAAGTGCATTTTCTGCTGTCTTAGCTGAGGGTGCTTTCTTTCCCTCCCCCCCAGGCGCGCTCCAGCTGCAGGAGGAGGGTGGTAGGGTGGCATTTTTCTGTGCTGAGATCACTGAAAAATCAGGCACTGCCTCCCTAAGGGTGTAGCATATAGCCATGGAGCAGCCTGTTCCATCTGACAATATTCCATTAATATTATCAGCTTTTTCTCAAGAAATGGGAGCCTGCCAGCTTATTGCTTAGCTACAGACTGCTTACTTGGGATCTTTCCTATAGCTGACAAGAAACAGCAGTAGCTGTGCACACAGAAGACATAAACCACAAAGTAACACGTGCAGCACTCCGCCCTCATTCCCCCTTTCTCAGTGACTACTATCTTAAATTCTAGCTTACAAGCTCCTGCACAACTCAGTAAAATCCATAAGAATGATGTCTGAAAAGAGACACTAGCTAAAAACCTACGGTAAAGGCTGCTGTGCTTAAAGTGATACTGGAATTCATTTTATGCTGTTAATTCAACACCAGATGCTGTTAATATTCTCCTAACACCTTTGAGCTATTCTGGGATACAAGGATCCACCTTTATCCTTCTGATAAAGTCACTGCCATTTAAACTAAGGAAAGATTAAAGAGAATTTGGAGTGCTTGAAGTCCCTGCTCTTCCTTAGGATGGTGATCTATGTCAATCCTACTGCCAGGAGAAATGGGCAGGCTTGGAAGTGTTCTGAGAACACTGAAGGAAGGGTACAAATTAAGGGCTAGAAAAGCAATGAAAGTTGCTTAATTAAAAAAAACACCCAATCTACCCAAAAGTTGTTTTTCATTTGGCTTCTTAATCTCCAGTACTTTACAGCACTTGGGGTTATCTGACAACCCTTTGAGCACTCTAGCAGCTGAGGTGGGCTGGCAGTGTCTTCCAAACCTACTGAAAGCTGCACCTCACTCTGACTGATAGTATTAAATAGGAGTGGTCCTTCTGGATTAATTAATTAAGAAGTAAACTGATGGGGAGAGAGCTGCTGAATGTTCAGCCACACTACTTACCCTTGGTCAGGGCTATTTCATGCAGAGTTTCCACAACATGAATTTTTGCAGAAGCTGTTGCCTCTCCTTTGGCATTTGATGCGTGGCACTCATATTCTCCAGCATCTTCTTTGCTCAGAGGAGATATCTAGGGAAAGAAACACCCCCTCCCTAGTAAGTATCCTGTGAAGTAGAGATACTTCTGTCCTAAGGTATTTTTTTTATAAGTGAGTTGTTCATTTTCTGATTAAATAATGGGATGAGCAGAAAGGATAAAACATCTGTTAACCTTAGAGACTACACTGACTGCATGATTGCGTCTGTCTGCTCTAAACCGTTGTTTGGTTCAGAGTGTGGTGGTATTCTCCAGGCCAGTTTGGAACAGGCTGCTCCTGGGATTCAACCTAGCATTGCTGCACTTTGTTAGGCCAGACTGAGCGTGCTGTAACGCTCCTTTTAGCATTTACTTAGTTTGGAGCTATGCTGGAGCCCTGCACACTTGGCAAGGGGCTGGAGGCAGGAATTTAAAAAAAAATAATAAAAAAATCCTTCCAGGAACATTCTGCATTTAGGCTGTTCTGCAGAATCACCGGCTCAAAATCTTCCCTCTCTGTTTCCACCTCTGCTTTGGCATGTGCTGCAGGAACCACTGTGCCTGACCTATGCCTTCCAGTTGCCAGATTTTCTGCAGCTGGGAGCCATTGTACTTCCAGACTGACGCAATTCCCTTATTGGGATGCAAAGCAGCTCCCTCCCTACTGCTTCCCTTCAAAGTGTGGCAATTGGTCATTAGCCTGAAGGTACACTGCTAGCTTAGGAAGCCAGCTGTGTCACAGCTGATAGCTTCTGCACTGTGCTACTCTGGGGTAGGTGGAGAGCGTCACTGGAGCAAAGACAGCTGCTAAATCTAGAAGGTCTCAGATGGGGGTTGTAAGCTCTCTGTACTGATTACTTTCTAGCCACAGAGAGGGTCTCCTTCCCACTACTGGCAGCAGGAAAGTAATGTTATACAAAAATGAAATATGTCCTGCCTTCTCTAATCATATAATTCATACTTCTACTGTATGCTGAATAACTGCAACAGGTGAGCTGGGAGCCAGCAGCCCCCTTTACCTTTCCTGTCTAATTCACACAGATTCTTTTCCTCTAGATGTCCTACCCATTGCCATACATCTTCTGTACAGACATTGTTTGCAAACCGCACTGTTTGCAAACAGTCTGCATAAAGTACTTACCAGTACCCAGCCGGTCACTTCATGTTTCTCAGGGCCCCCTCGGGTCTGAATAGCCAGATTTTCTCGGTCACCAGGCAGAAGTTCCATTCTCTGGATACCATACTGTCCTTGAATGATCTAAACAGAAGGGCAGAAAGGTGTGAGGGTTTGAGGTCTTTCTTATTTATGCCAGAATTTGTAACAGCAAGATCAACATTGGTTTCAGATGACTATGTTTTGTATGGAAGCAATGCATTTCTGGTGCTGACGTTTAACCTCATCCTGTGTGTACTGCAGCTCCAATGTCTGCACTAGGGCTGTATTCCCCTTGCCTCAGTGGGACTGGAAAGAGCAGCACAGCTTTCTGTGTGCCTGGTGCTGGGTACTGCAAACATGCCCCGCACTGATTTTGTCTCACAGAATATTTGTGCATGCTCCCATGGGCGTGTTAAAGCCATTAAGTGATGCTCCTGCTGAATAAGAAGGATTCAGCTGCCTGCAGCTGCTGGTACCCACGCATGAATCCAGCCTGGCAGCCTGCAGCAGCTGCCTTCTGGCATGGGGGGGAGGCCATCAGGAGCTGACTGTGGTCCATGCACTCTTTTCCTGATGATCCCATTATTTCAGTGTGGCAGCAGCAGAGAATCAAGTGTGTGAGCATTGTTCCAGGAATGATTTGTCCCCATGTGACCCATCCTCCTAGAAGCAGATCAGGGACAGCCCCACATATTTCTGCTGCAGCATTCCTCCAGGTGGGCACAGTGTCAGTGAAAGAGAAAGCAGTGAAAGAGCAGCAGTGTGCTCAGAGTGAGAGTTAGTTACTCTGTGCTTCTCGCTATCTGAACCCAGGGTCACACAGTTTCTTAAGTCCTGTGGCTAGGAACTCCTCTGCTCAAGACTGGTCCCTGCCCTGAGCCAAGTGTTAGCAGCACTCTGCCTTGATTGCCGCCTGCTATGTCGGAGATAACTGTTCCACGTCCCAGTGCCTGATGCTGGGTCAGCTGTGTCCAGCTGCCTCAGTCACTGCCGTCAGCAGAGTGACAGGTCAAGGGACATTGCCTACATACTCTGAATACCAGGAAATACACAAGTCCTGTTCTGCGCTGAAACCAACACAAGTTTAGAAAAAGCGATGATTAAAGATAGATTAAGCAAAGCCAGATGTTTAGGGGGTGGAAAGAGCTGCACAGATGGGAGACCTCATCAAAGATGTGTATTTGTAGAAGCAATTTCCTATGACTTTATGTCCTGTTGCTTACTAAGCAGTCTCAGCTACCTTAGCTTTGCTGGTCACAAAGAGGTCCTAGCAAGGCCCTTACCTTATTCCAGATGAGGACAGGGGTTGGGATGCCAATGACTTCACAGCTCAAGTAGATCTGTGCTCCTGTCACATTCCAGATGTCCTTAGGAGGGGTCACAATGGAGGGTCCTGCAAAGAGGAAGAAACAATTCAAAGTGCTGGGTGGCTGCAAGGCCTTTTCTGTGGGGCCCGTCACTTCTGATGGGTTTTGAAGACGAGGTGAGGAGGGCACCTGCTTGGAGGAAAGGACCTCCATCCCAAATCCCCTGGGAGACAGAGGGGTTCCCAATCATTCTCCTATACCAGAGAGGGCTTGGTCAGCTTTGCGGCAATCTTCTCCCAGCATGATTTTAATGTGCAACAGAGCCTGTGGCAGTTGGCTAGCAGAATAAAATGCTACCTGTGTGCAGCACTCAGGCAAAGTGGGCTGGCTACGCAGAGCTCTCCCTGCAGAGGATCTCGGAAGGAACCAGGTGAATGCAGAGCTCTGCTTTCCCCAGGGAGTGCCAACCTCTGGTTAAAGTTAAATGAGGAGTTGTTTTCAAAGCCTGACGTGAGCAAAGCTGTTTTGCAGCTCTGTCTAGAGATGTTTACCCCTCAGGCTGGAAAACGCCCGAGACGTAACCCATATCCCAGAAAGGGAAGAATGGCCTTTCTGTTTTATCCCTCTGTAGTGGGGGAACCGCTGCTGCTTTGCAAAATGCGGTTATTAATGTCCCACAAGAGGAAGTGTGGACCAGTGGAGCACATAGTGTTTATTTCCACTTATTGACAGCTTGAAGAACACAGCTGATTTTCCCCTTCTGCAGTGAAGAGGTAGGCTTCTCTTCACCAGAAGGCATTTCCTGTGAAAACAAGGGCCCCAGCCCCAGCCCGCACACACATCCTACTCTGCAGCCCTCTGGCGGGGAATGGGGAGCAGCATTCAGGTCCATCTCACTGCAGCCTACATCCACCCTCACAAAGGTATCCCAGTCCTCCTGCATTTAACAAGAGACGGCAGCACAGAAGCTATCTGTGCACCCCTAGCAGACGGTTAAAACCACCACATCTTGTGATCAGTAAGAGCCAGGTACTAGGTTTCCACACAAATACTACAATCCACTTGTACAGAACAGATACTGTGAGCTGAGAAAATGATAGATGCAGTGCTTCAATATGTAGCTTAATCTATTGCTGGCTGCGCTGCTGCAGAGACTGGGCACAGGCCAGGATAAGGGTGTTTCTAAGTCACAGCTGTCCCCACAGCAGGGCCACCACAACTCACACGCTCTGCTCCCCTTCCCCAGGACATCAGCTATTGTTTTCCTGGTGTCCCTTAAACAATAAGGTGCTCAGCAGTTCCAGTGGGAACTGCATGTCTCCAGGCTGCTTAGCTCACCCCACACCCTGCAAGGACCTCCCAAAAGACATGTGATGCTCCAGCCATGCAAAATCCCTCAACTGCAAGGTGCCTTTCCCAGGGAAGACTTCAGGGCTGCCCAGCAGGGAGGGCTATGTTCACCCTGGTACAACACCCTCCTCTTTATCACCAGTTGCTGGAGTTCTCCATCACGGAGGAAAACACGACTGCTCCAAAACTGCCACAATCTGCCACTGCAGAAATGAAGAGACCCCAAGTCTTACATTAAAAGCCTGGCAGACTTCAAGACACCGTCATCTGGCTCACTTCATGGCTAAGCTCTGGCTGGTTTAGCACAGCAGCCAAAGCATGGTGAGAGCTTGGCCATCACAAGGTAGCCCCAAGCTTGGGATGTGCATCTTGTTCTAATGGTGAGGAATGTGAGACTCTGCCTTTGGCTGCAAAATGAACAGGAAGCATTCATGGGCCTCTGTCTCCATCTGAGGCAGCCCTGAGACCAAGATGGAATTCAGCTCCTAAAAGATGCAACAGTGTCGTGGGAAGAGTCAGTTTGGTCTCCTGGGATATTTTACTTTAATCCAGATTTCCAAAGCTCTAGAGTTGGGCTTCATCCTTCACTAAAAATAAATGAGAAAGGCCAAGAAGTCAACAGATTTAGAGTAGAGTCACAACAGACCGACCGCAGTAATACAACAGTAACTATATCCCCAGTGAGCTGGCACCGCATCACGTTCCCTCCCACAGCCCCTCTAAATAGCCCCTACCCCAGGGATGAGCAGGAGACATGGGACCCTGCTGCAAGATGACAGACAGGGAATGCTTGAGCTTTCCATGGTCTTCAGACAAGGACTTCAGACAAGGTCTACAGAGCAAGAGTTGATTCGTGCCAGCAAGAATGTTCTCTGGTCCTTCTCTTACTGCCTCTGCCTCTTCAAGCTCCTGTTGTTCTAGCTGCAGGACTGCCCATGAAGAGGAACCTTTCTCTGTCTGCTTCCCTTGGGCTACAAACTTGCGGGCTGCACCTGCTGATGAAAATGGTCACCGAAAGCAGAACTCAGACCCAGATGACGGAGACATCAGCCTGGCTGAGTGGTCTCTGCTTTCCACCAGAGGCTGACTCGGGGGCTCTGTGCTACATGTGATGCAGCCTGCTGCTACTTGCCCTGAATGCACAAATGCTTCTTGGCTGACAGGACACCACAGACTGCTGATAGAGATCAGCTGCTCTCCACAGGCACTCCAGGCATTTCCCTATTGCTCTCATCATTGTTTGTAAGATAAATAGCTCTCCCTAGCCAGGGAAGGGGCTTATATACAGAGCCAGTGCACTGTGCTCATTCACTCTGGGCGAAGAGCCTGTGCATGTGGAGCTTGTTTGTTCTGCCAGTCACAGGGAACTGACGATCTGTGTTGTGTCAGCAGTCAGAGAGGAGTCCCCATGGTTATTATTTAGTTGCTTTTCTGCTAAAGCAGCATATGGCAGAGCCTGTGACTCCCTCAATGAAACTGACTATCAACTCCCATCCCATCCTCAGGGTCACCTAAGCTCCCTCTCTGTGGCATTCAGTTCTACCACCTCTAGAATCATAGAATCATTAAGGCTAGAAAAGACCTCTAAGGTCATCCAGTCCAACTCCAAGCCCATCCCCACCATCCCCACAAACCACTTCCCTCAGTGCCACATCTCCTGAACAGCACCACATCCCTGGGCAGCCTGTGCCACTGCATCACTGCTTTTCCTGAGAAGAAATGTTTCCTAACATTCAACCTGAACACCCCCCGGCAAAACATAAGACCATTCCCTCTTGCCCTATTGCTGTCACCAGGGAGAAGAGGGCCAACCCCCACCTCGCCACAGGGCTGCTCCAGGCTCACAAGGAACAATCTGTGAGGCTGTCAGGCCTTCAGAGAAGTCTCAAAGATACCTCCCTCCCTAATGACCAGAAGTCACAATACCACAGGAGCACCTTAGAAATCACATGCTTTTCAACACGCAGCAATGCAGCCTTTTACATTCTTGGTCTTCTGCTGTCAGCACCAAAAACTTCGCACTGAATTGTCGGAGAGCAAAGATCAGGCACGCTGGTGGGCTTGGCTGTTCTTCCCAAGCCTCAGCAGGGAATCCAGCTAGACACTCCCTCTTCCTGCATGCTTTTGCCTCTCTGAGCATAACATTCAAATTCTTCAAGATAAAAGGACCCAGACTTTGTTAATGCACAAACCACGCACCAGCAACCAAAGCAACAACTCCAATGCTAAAATCAAAGGGGCTGCAGGTATGGCACTGAAGACAAAAACAGGCCCGGGGCTGAGCGCTGAAGACCCTGGCACTTGGATGTGCGTGGGAAGTCCTAACACCAAAAAATGAAGCAGTGTACCACACACCGAAGCGTGGGCGTCAGCCTGGTTCCCAGCCAGCCCTCCTGAGTGCTGCACTGCTTCGCTGGAGCCCTGGTTAAGATACAGACTGGGAACACTCACTGTGAGACAACAAATCAAAGCAGAAGTTAGACAGCTTGTAACCTCTTGCAAGCCTGAAAACATTTTGACTCACTACAGCCTCTTAAGTTGCTGGAAAAGTATTTTCCCTTCAAAATTCCTTTATATGGAGAAGGGGAAACCTTCTGTAAGCAGCATCTAATTCCAGCTCACATGCCCTTAGCTGCTCCTTCCCAGGGCAAAGCACTGAGAGGCAACAGCAGATGGGAAGTGTAAGCATTTTCTGTCCTCCTCCAGACCCCAAGTGCTTGTGTGACTACAAGCATCCCTCTTTACCTCCTTCAGACAGTACTCCTCTCCCTCCTGGTACCAGGCCTTGAAGAGTCGAAGGAATTACAGGAAGAAGCTCTGAGAACAGAATACCCGGCCCAAAAGAGATACCCACTTCTGCATAAGGGGAAATCACATCCCGCTCCTTCCAAAAGCCTTTTTGTTAGGCACTGCGAGGGCTGGAAGGGACATGGAAACTAGGCATGGCAGCATTTATTCACGGTAAAGCACTTGGGCTTTCAAAAGTCCAACCTGATTAGACTCGTTACTTGATAATCTCCTATTAGTATGAACCTCAAAGAACTTCAGTCCAACAACGGATTAAACACATTTTTTAAACACAGCATGCCTTTCCAGCAGCAGAAAAACAAACATGGGAAGGAATTTGCTGACCTGAAATCATTCCTTCCTGGCAGTTTTTAGTTTTCTATGATGACTGGGAATGAAGACGCAGGTAAAACATGGGATCCTCTTGGACAGCGGAAGTGCTGCACAGTCCCAGCTACAGTGGTGCTCTCCTAGAAGCGTATTGGCTTATGTGCTCTGAGCTACTGAGTAATACATTAAACAGACTCCCTATTAAGATTTTAGCACCATAACCATAAAAACTTAATGTGTACTGAACTCCAGTGAACCCAAAACTTTTCAAATAACTAAATGCCTGTTAAGGAGGAATTAAGGGCACTGTTCTACAGCAGTGGGGGGAAAAAACCACAAAGTCGTTGATTATTTTTAAAAATACAAGCACAACATTTCAGCCCTGGTAACTCTGTCTCAAAACCCCAATGCACCGTGTGCTGGAAAAGCAAGCACCACACTGAACCCCATCACATCCTCACACTGTGCTCCAGTATGGAGCACTAAAAACCCTCGTGCAACTGTATCATGCACCTGCGTGGCCTTGCTGTACCACACAATCTGTGGATGCAGCACAATGATGCTTGCAAGATCCATCCACAAATGCGAAGCTCTTCTTTTGGTGGGAGAAAGTGGGCAGCAGGCCACTGCCACAAGACCCCCAGGGAAGAAACCCAAACCAGCTTCACAGGAGAATGAGGGGATTTCGTTCATTTTCCAAGCTCTTAGCAAAACCTTACCTAATCCTCTTTCACCAGCAAGAAGAAAGAGCTCATAAAATGCAGCTATTATTTTAAGTCCTTTATATCCCAGGGAAGAAAGAACGGTAGGAAAGGACTAAAACAATCTAAGCCACTCGTTAATTAAAAAGCACAAATCCTGAGGAGTTTCTTGCAGAATGTATCTAATATGAACTATGATCTTTGGTATCCAAGAGACTTGGAAGCTATTTGAATTTAATGCAGCTGTATCAAGAGAACATGAGGCGACGTCAGTGACAAAAAGCATGTCACCTCCCAGCATCCTTTCCCAAACACACCTGTTTCCGCTCTACTCTGGTAGTGGCTTAAAAAAAAAACCAACAAACAAAACCCTCAAAACTACAATACTGATGGCAAAACCTCAGCAGCTGAAGTTTTATGGCACAAGTCAACAGAAGAGATTTATGTTTCTTGATTTAAAAGCAACTTGAGGGAACTCAGCTACAATCCACCTGCAGAGCACACAGCTTTATGGGCCACCGAGGCAAGGCAAAACTACTGATGAGGTAAAGCGGTGTGAACTTGTAGGGGTGTTATCTGCCTCTATGTTTCCACCTCCACGAAGCATCTGCAGCAAGGTCCAAACCAGCACCAGTCCCCTGACAAACACCATCCTCTCAAGCCCAGCTTTGTGTTGCGTCTGTGCAAGGTGACTGGCTTCCACTACAGAAGGAGAAAGCGGTGACAGTCACAATGTAACAACCCAGAGACTCAATCCTGCTGAACAAGTATCAGGGACTTCACTCTTGGGCTGAAATGAAGCAACTCCAGCAGTACTTCCAGCAGTCACAACATGCCCCTCGAAGCAGACATCTGCTGGTAGCTAACGATAAGAGTGACTCAGAGAGATTTGTTCTTTCTTGCACTGTTTGGGCAACAAGCGCACGCCTGATATTTTTCAGCTCGGAGAGATCACCATGCCAAAAAGCCTTCTCGCATTTTGATGGGGATTGGTGCTTCGAGGGTTTGTTCTGCCTGGCTTGAGCTGAGCCATGCAATCCTAATTCCTTGTGGCAAGAGGCTTTGCACGGCAGTGGGTACCACAGCCATCCCGACCCAGGTCCTAGCTACCTTTAAACTAACTGCTTCTGCTCATGCACTGCAAAATTAATAGCAGCCAGAATTTAAAGAAGCTGTGAGTCTACCCTGAGCATCCATGCACACCTGAGAGATATCAGTTTGTCTCTGAGCCAACTCAGAGTGCTTACATAGGCAGAGCATGAGCCCAGCTACAAAGAGCACTGCAGCATCACTGGCTGCTCACCCAGAGCAGCTCTGCAGGCTCCCACACATCCATTTCTTCAGCCCTTTTCAATGGTCCTGCCCCATGCAACCCACTCCAGGGAGGACTGGCTGGATCCCTGCACCTGCCAAATGCTAATATAAAGAGGGCTGCCTCCATCCTCTCAAACTTTTCTCAGCTGACTTCCTTTGCCCACCAGCAGGAACTTCTGACTGCTACGGAAATCCTTTTTTCTGCATGGGTTCATTATTTCTGTACAAAGGACACAGGCGTCAGATTAGGGATGTCTGGAAAATAGGCAACAGAAAAAGAATCACGAGAACAAGGTCAAAGCACACTATGTAGAGCCAAGAACCGGCTCATTCCCCAAGTCGTTCCCAGCTGTTGGATATCAAGCAAAAACTGCAGAGTATTGCACAGAAAACCCTGTGGTAGGCAAGCTAGAGTTATATTTTGTCAGCTTTATCAAATAGCATTTTAATGAACTTCTAGCTCCTTGGAAATAAATCTATCGTTGAGAAATCCGTGCATCTTAAGTAGAGTTTTGCATGTTAAGCCCTGCATAATTCTCTCTAAGTTCTTTGCTCATAGGCTGCTTTACTCTACAAATAATCTCTGTGAAATCCAGCATATGTATTCAAGTGGTACTTCCTGTGCATTTTAATGTCCAAGAAATTTTGTCAGATGCTACTATTCAAATTGAACTTCAGCACACATAGAAGTGGCCGTGCAGTAGAGACAAAAGCTTGCTCTGTAATACTTCCCTCTGGTAGGAAGGTACTTAATGTGTCCTTAAAATGAGACCGTTCAAGAGGAACTCAAACAAGAAATTCAAACAGAATTTTAAGAAAAGTTAAATAAATGAGCTTACTGTGTCCACATGGTGTTGCTTACAGTAAATCAATAGGACTGACCCTCCAAGGAGATATACTTCCTTCAGACCCTCTGAATACCTGGTATGTGTGGGACAGAGAGGGAGACAAGGTAAGAGAACAAGTATGAAATGCAATCCCAGTTAAACAAGGAGTAGGATCTCGAATCTTCTGTGTGCCTGTGGCTGACCCCTGTGATCATCACAAAGCAACTGTTTCAAGGCAAAAGAAGAGGCTGTGTTAAGATTCACTCTCACCTTCCCTGCGAGGTGAGGTTTGGGCAAACAGTTGCAGGGATGGAGAAAAGGACAGAGCAGCAGTTTTCCCCACTTACATCTGTGTCCTGTCTTCTGACCTTCTAACCTCGCTCTGAGCATGGGGTGCTAGGGCGGGTGAAGAGGAGCACCTAACAACAAGGCATCCCCACACACATTCCTCTCTTCTGCTGGATCGACGGCTGCCTCCCTTCCTGCTGACAACAATGAAGGCCAAGAGCAGTCAGAGCTTTCCACTTCCTCCTCCCCAGGATGAGCTTTCAAGTAGGATGAGCAAACAAGCAAAGCTAAACAAAAGCAAGCCCTCCCTGTTTTGATATACCTAAAAATCAAACCGCACCCTCTCCATCCACACACACACAAAATCAACCAAAAATAACTCCTAGAAATAACAGTCTGCCGCAAATATGTTTTTTCTGGCTCTCTACTCAGACTTGAAAGGCTGTTGTCCCCAGATGACACAAACCTGACAGCCGAGGGATTGCATGCTAGAGCTCCAGCTTCCACTGCATTCATGCTTTTTCAGAAATTCAGAAAAGCGCTATCTTCTGCCTGGAGGGCTGTACCATCAGGGCCTCATGGGACGGACATCCTCTCCTGCCACTGTTTCAAAATCAGTTCCGATATTACCCCTCCTCTCCCCTTCCCACTCTTAATTGCAGTGAGTCCCTGCGGGCTACCAAAATACTTCCAGATGTCTGAGCACCAGGTGAGTGGGCTGAGTCCTGGCCTCAGCTGCAAGGCACGGAACAACACGTACCAGCAGAAGGAGGACAGCAGCGCAAGGAAGGATGGTGCGGCCAAAAGAAGGGCTCCCACAAGGAAGGTCCAGGCCCTGAAAGCTGTTGCTGCTCTTCACCTTCCCTTGGCGCCCTATCTACAGGCACA